>CM055612.1:10072248-10225530 GCA_029379385.1 Quillaja saponaria
ATCAATGTGGTGGACTTTAAATTATCTAGATAAATATATCAAATTATTCTCTTATTTTAATTTGTTTTATGAAAATCTATAACTCACGCAACCATAATAATTTACATGCAACATTCTAAAATATATGCTAGACTATCAAGTTATAACAATAGTTTTCATGATTATAATATTATTTCAACTTTTAATTCATAAAAATTATAATTTTTCAATAATTATAAGTTAATAGTAATTAAGATTGAATTTCTCATTTCTTTTTTGTTAAGTTCTTAATTATAATTATTTAGTCATTCTCAAATATAAGAATTTTTTTTATAAAAAAAATACTATGAATTAAATTATTTTTTTAAGAGTGTAGTTACCCTGTTTATAATATTGTTGTTTTAGCTTTTAATTTTTTTTCCATCTTATAAATTAATTTAATTTTTTCATTAGATTTATCTATTAGTTTATGAATATAAAAGTGGTTTAGTGGAATAAATTTTATTTTCTTAAATAAGAGTTTTTACTATTATATAGATACTTTTTAGTTGTTATTTTGTTTTAAATAGACTATTTTATTTTATTTTTACTTTTTTTCTAATTTTTCTCTATTCTAATATTAATAGAATTGTAATTATTTTATGACTATTGATTTTTTTTTTGTTCTAATTCTTTTCAATTTAAAATTAAAAAAAAAAATTGTAAGAGTAGATTTTTATGATTATAATATTTTTTTGTTAAATTTTCTTCCATATCGCAATTTTTTTTTAAAAAAAATACTTTTTATTATGAATTAAATATTTTATTGGATTTATCTATTTGTTTAATTTCATTAGCACGGAGTATTATTTTAATTAATTACGATTTTCTGATATGTACATCAATTATGGATCAAAATATAAGTGTATATTATAAATATGATTCGCACTGCAATGCGTATACCACGAAAGTAATTTATGTAAAAGTAATTTAATGGAAAAAAAATTATTTTCTTAAATATTCTTATGTTTATAATTATATAGATGTTTTTTAGTTCTTATTTTGTTTTAAATAGACTATTTATTTTATTTTTACTTTTTCTTAATTCTTCTCCATTTTAATATTAATAGAATTATAATTGTTTTATAACTATTGATTTTTTTGGTCCTAATTCTTCTCAATATTAATAAGTCTATAATTTTTTAATAATTATATATCAATAGTAATTAAGATCGAAATTTTAAATTCAAATAATTATTATATTTTTAAATTCCTCAAAATATTATAAATTATTTTATTTTTATTTTTATTTTATTTTATAAAAAAACTATGAATTAATAGAAATATGAAGTCTATGATAATAATATTATCATGTTAATTTTTTTTCATCTTTAGTATTTTTTTTAAAATTATATCTTTATATTGTGAATTAATTTTTTATTGAATTTATTTGTGTAATATCATTAACATAAAATATTATTTTTTAATAAATTATAATTTTATATATATATATCAATTGTTAATAAATATATATTTATAAATTATAAGGAGGAGAACAAGCAACACATGCACATAAGTTAATATAATAAATAAAAGTTGTCATATAAATAAGGTTAAGCAAAACAACCGTATTCTTCATTTTGCCATTCCACCCATTAACAGAGCTGAGTATAAAACAATCTCATACCATTGCAAGTACAATAAAATAACACCTTAAAAAAAATATTATTTTTATTTTAGTACCTAACAATTTATAAATTGTAATAAACTATAACAATTTATAATTTAAAAAAAAATTATAAATTGAAAAAAAAAAAAATAAGAGTATAGTTTCTATGATTATATTATTGTCATGTTAATTATTTTTTTGTCACAACCCTCACAGAGGCATGACTGGCCGGAGAAATGGATTTTCATCCCTCTGTAACCCAGACTCCAAAATAAAGAAGCAACTATAACTTTTGACCAAACTAATGAATAAAAGTAAAGATTTATAAAACAAAAGTTAACTGTAAAAATTTGTTTACTGAAAATTTCAACAGATATTTCATGTAAAGTAAAACATGCCTAAAATACAAATACATAATTCTGTTTTTATACAATAACCAGAGTAACAACAACAAAGACAACAAGGAGCTCTGCTTTGTTTCTGGTCACAATAATAATTAATTAGACTATTACACATTATAAGACTAAACACCTCACAACAGTGTGACTGCAAATTTTTATCCTTTGACTCCAAGATTGAGATTCCTAAGAGTTACCTTGCCACCAAACATTTGGCAAGGTCTATTATCAGTAATAGTCATCCTCGAGATCCTATTACTAAAAAAAAAAAAAAAAAAAAAAAAAAACCACAGAAGAGAGGTGAGTCCTATGGACACAGTGAATGGAAAATAGTACCAAAAAGGTACTAGCATCACTCAATACAAGTAATATAACATATAAAATAACATCATGTAACAATGTTCATGTTTTACTTCAAAATACATGTACACATTGGTATTCATCATAAATTCACAATTTATATGATTCATAGGATCATAAATTGATCAAAGCAATCATAACATACAAAGCAAATAAGGGGTCAATGAGTAACTCAATCCTGCACAACAGTATCACCCCCACCATGTATTTACGTGCCCGCACAATAGATTAATATCTGTACATAATCTATCCCACCAGGGCTGAGCACTCAAATTTCTAACATATTTATCAGAATCATAATATCTCAAAATTTCAAATCAACATATCCTATGTGCACTTGGATTTCAGTTTCGGAAATAAAAATCATTTTTCAAAAAAATTTTAATTTTTTGGCCCTTATCAACCACAAACAATTTCAAACAAGCATGATTCAAATAACTCACTAAAGCATTTCACTCGCACATTTATTTAAATACACATACAATTACATTTAATAATCTAGCCCCCAAAGACAACAATTAACCACTCACCAAGTTTAAGGAAGTGATTCGTTAGTTCGTCTAGTCTGTGAAAGTATTGGAGTATACTCGACATTTTCTGGCCCTGAAAAAAATAAAATTCATATGTCACTTTATATAATCATGATATAACAAATTTTATAATATCTCTTTTTTTTTTCTTTTTTTTTATGTATTTATTGCATTTACTACTTTGCAATTAATTCCTCTTAAATATTTCACTAATAATTTAAAGTAAAGTTTATTACTTCAATTTATTCAAGAATTCAATTTTTACAATTTAACATTAACATGGTTAAATTTTTATGTTTCCAATTACCTATCTAATATGTAAAACTTATGTCAATTAATTTCTATAAGTATTTTATATTTAATTTCTTATAAACATTTTATTAATTACCTAAAATACATGATTAATCCTAATTAATCAACATATATTTTCCAAAGTAATCAAACTAATCTTTCAAGTCTTTATATTTCACCCACTCCACATATTGAGTTTCATTAATTCACTATCAACTTTTCATGGAAAAGTTCAATTACTAATTAATTAGAATTCCCTAAACCTACAGTGCACAAAATCTAAATTGTCCTAATTGAATTCCAAATTTCCTATGTTACTAACTTCCTCATGTGCTTACAACTTCTAAACCTTAGTTAAAAGCTTACAACTCTTAAATCTCTTATGTTTAAGTTCTTTACAACACCCTACTCACCGCGTTTAGTTTTAATAAATTGATCTTACTCACCTAATTAGAAAATTTCCAACACTTATGACATCTTTACCTCATGGCAAGGGCAAAATAGAGCTTGGCTGCCACCTTACTCCAATTCATTCATCAACATACACACTCTACCCAGCAAAGGACACCCACGGCTGAAGGAAGTTGGAACCTCCAAATGCAAAGACTAAGGTCCACAATAAAGGATAGATAAAATAGAGAAGCATGAACTCGGCCAAAACAGGGGAAAGACCATGACCAAGAACAGCAACCATACACTTACTCAATTGGGGCAAACCGCTCTCAACCTTCCTGGTGCTCAACTATATTCTCACGGTGTTATAACTCGATAGTCCAACGTACATTTTAGAATGTTGTACGTAAATTATTGTAGATTACGTGAATTATAGATGTTCATGAAATAAATTAAAATAAGGGTATAATTGGATATATTTATATAGATAAGTTAAAATCCACCATATTGATTTATTTAGATTTAAATGTTTTTCATGAATTATTGCATTATAAAGGAGAATAGTGTATATATATATATATATTAAATTGGGGACTAATGATTAATATATATATTATTTGAATAATATATACCACAAGTTTACATTATTTTATTTTTGTTGTCTTTTCTTCCTTCCTTGTTAACCGACTATACATTTTTTATAAAAACTTTCATCTTTGTGGCTAATACTATTTCGTTCTACCTTCTCCTCCACTACCTTAGCAATTCCAAGATTTTCTTGTTTCTTCCTTGTCCATCCGAGAAGGTAATTAGCTAGGAGTTACTATTGTGTCTTTTGCTTGGTTCTGCTACTATTTATTAGTTTAGCCATGGAAGGGTGAAAAGGTGGAGATGTTGGAGTGGATGGGAGCCTCTATTTTTCATGGCAGCTCCCAAGTTGCTTTGTTAGCCCTTGGAGAGTGAAATCCTTTCTTTTTGGTGGCTGATGGTAAGGTTTTGTTGTGGAAAAAGGCATTTTATGTTTTATGTTGAAGTGGCCCTGCTTTAAGAAGCTTGTGAGGAAAGTAGAAGCAGGTAACACCTCCCTTTCTTCTCCCTTAATTGGTGACAACTCCTTTCAAAAATTAAGAACCAAGTGTTTGTGTGTGTGTTGCTGTAGGCTAAAGTTATAGCTGTTGTGGTGCTTTGCCATCCTACCCGTGACCTTCTAATTGTGGGGTTGGATAGTGTGTGTGAATGAAATAAGTTAGGGTGTGGGAAAACAAACTTTTAGGCTGCTGTTATGTTCTATTTTGTAGGATTTAACAGCCATTTAAGGTGAGGGCCTGAATCAACCATATTAGCCTTAGTTCTTAAACTTTTCTTGACTTTATTTGAGGCTATCTTGCTGTTAAGTTAAGTTGTAGGAATCAAGTTTTTAGTAAACACTTAATTGAAATTAAGTGATGTTGGGAACTTCTTTTGATTTAATTAGGAAGGTAAGATTAGTAGTCAAATTAATGATATGTAGGACTTGAAGGTGGAAAATGATATGAATTAAAGGGAGTTTTAGAATTGCATTAGATATGTTCATACCAAGACTAGGTAATTCATGTTTTAAATGAAAGTCAAATGATTGATGTAAGTTAAATTCAATAATGGGAATATGAGTATTATAATGGTTAATTGAATTATATTGATTACTTTGAAATTTGAATACAAGTTTCTTAAACAAGAACAAAGAATAGTTAATTAATGTGGGAGTTGAGGATTTGATGAAAGTGATAATGGTATGAACAAAATGAGAGTTAAGTTGTTTTAAAGGGAGTGCAGGGGGCAGATTTTGTGAGTAAAAGAAATTTGGTATTTTGAGTGTCTTCGGGGCAGAATTAAATTAAGAGTTCAAAAGATAAAATGTAGCTTATAGTCTTGAAATGTTGTCTGCAAAATTTTGTAGCTTTGTTCCAAGTATGTTATTAGTTATAGCTGCCAGACTTCGGGTAGGTCAAGTAGGATTTTTAGTGCTATATTTTTGGTTCATATAGGAAATTGAATAGGTTCAATACTGATTTTAGAAAAAGTTTATAAATAATAAAGATAGATATACTTGTCTACTAATAAAACCAATAAATGGAATTGGATTTCGTTTTTCCTAGAGAAAGTTATGTTCAATTAACTAAGGTAATGTCAAAGCTATCAAAATCCTGCCTGTTACAGAATTTGATACAACTTCAAACAATAAAGTATATTGATATACAAATCTAAAAATTTCAAATGATATACCATTATAAAGCTACATGTGTCTAGTATCTTATAAATTTTATGAAACTGGATTCGAAGTTTCCTAAAGAAAGATATGACCGTTAAAGTAGACAATGCTCCAAACCTTAAGTTTGGACAATCTTAACATCTCTAACTCACTAAGTGCTTTTTATCTTTTCTAATGGTTTCTTCTATCTTATGTACTGCCAAGACATTTAAAATGTCTTTTCGTTATTAACCTTATCACATAAAGTATAATTCATATTAATTGACATGTAATAGCTTAATGGAAAACCTTCACAAAAAAACCTATACAGGTTGAGATATAAGCTTAGTAATTAAAAGATTATAACAATAACAATTATGAGCTAAGTATTTTTTGAAATTATGAATTTCAGTTTCGGATTCTAATGTGGACCTGACAAGACGCGTGGACGCAAGTGTGGGTGACGAGTGGAATCTGTTACGGGTGAGTGGTTAATTGTTGCCTTTAGGGGCTAAATTAGTATGTGTAATTGTATGTTTATTTGAATATGCGTGATATATGGAAAATAAGCAAGTAGAGTACTTTCGTAATTTATTTAAATCATGTTTGTTTGATATTGATTGCTGTGTTTGACATTGATTATGGTTGATAAGGGCCAACAAAATGAGTATGAAAATTGATTTTTATCTCCGAAAGTAAAATTCAGGGTGCACCTATGATGTTCTGATTTAAAATTATAAAAGAAAAATTATGATTCTGATAAATGTTTTGTTTAAATGGAGTGCTTAGCCTCGGTGGGATGGATTGTGTCTGGAGATCAATTTGTTACCTAAGAGTGAATTCCTGTCCTCCTGTCCCTGAACGTCTTTGTAAGCGCAAAGACGTCTTATGGGAGTCTCGGTTGTGTGGACGCGTAAATGTCCGATGAGGGTGATAATGTTGCACATGGCTTGGTCACTCGTTGGCCCTTTGATTGCTTTATGTGATATTGTTGCTCTAATTTAAATTGTGATCTTTTATGTTATATAAATTGTGAACTTATAACGATTACAATGTATACGTGTAGTGTGAATTGATATATGAATAATGTGACATGAGATTATTATATATGTTATTCGTTTGTGTTGGGTGATGCTAGTACAATTTGGGTACGATTTTTCACTCACTGAGTCCGTAGGGCTTATCCCTCTCGTGGATAATATTTTTTTTCAGGAATCCAATGTATGGCGTCACCGACTTTACTGACCTGCCAACAGAGTACGACAAGGTATTTTTCAAGATCTCATATTGGAATTTAAGGATGAAAGTTGCAGCCACACTAGAATGGTGGAAAGTTTAATTTTGTATGATATAATAGTCTAAATGATTGTCCTCATGTCGTTGTGTGGAATTAGGAACATATGTAGGTTGTATTTTGAGGCATCTTATATAAATTTTAAGTAAGTTGCTATTTGTTTCGGAAAAACAAACTTTTACTGAGGACTTTATTCTATAAAAGTTAATTTTATTCTTTAATTGGGTCAAGAGTCATGGTTGTTACCTGGTTTTAAATTCAGGGTTACGAAGTTTAGTTATCCAACCTTCCGGCCAGTCATACCTTCGTGAGGGGTGTGACACACGGCCCAAACATGGACTTTCCTCTTGATTAAAAGGTAAAACAAGGGTTGAAGTTGTGGAACTTAAGAGCTTAGGTAGGCTGAACTCACAATAAGCAACAAATAGGAGGATTAGTAATATGGTTAACTGTACAATCCACAAAACGGAACAAAGTGAGGAGACTTTAAGATTTCAGGAGGTAGAGTTAATAGGAGAAAAGGAAGGCGGTGTACAAGACAATAGAGGAAGCAGAAAAAGGCACAAACAAGGAATTTTCTTAAAACCTAAGTGAGCTAACAAGACAACAAGGAAATAAAAAAGAGCACAGTAATAAAGTTAGATGTTAAGGAAGGCTACCAGTTAAAACAGAGGAAAAGCAATGCTCCTCACCCTAGTTTGGTAGCCAATAAATAAGGGGTTACAACCTAAAAGATGGTTATGGAAAGTACTAAAGAAATCACACCCACTCACACCAATTTTGGCAAGACGTATTGTTGAGTTCTTGGGGCCAAAGCAGAGTGGAACAGGGGAAGAAAAAAATGGACATAGACATAACAAAAAAAAGGAAAATAAGAAGAGGAGTAAGTCTATTGGCAAGGGAGAGGTGGAAAAGATGAAGCAAATAAATCATTAAAATATTAATGAAAAGTCAAGTTGAATGATATACATTTTGTGGAGAATATTAATTCTATTATTAAATATATACACATATAATTATACATATGATCATACCTTTCTAACTTTTATATATAAATAAATCATTAAAATATTAATGAAAAGTCAAGTTGAATGATATACATTTTGTGGAGGATATTAATTCTATTATTTAAATATATACACATATAATTATACATATGATCATACCTTTCTAACTTATATATATATATACCTTTATTTTAATCACATAATAAAATACACATTACAAAAATTTATTCTTTCATGTTCCATGTCAACTAATTAAGTGGTGGACTTTAATTTACCCATAATAAAATGCACATCATTGAAATTTATTCAAGTAACTTTCATGTTCCATGTCAACTAATTAAGTGGTGGACTTTAATTTACCTATATGTGTATATATATATATATACACACACACAATTACTTTCTTATTTTAATTTACTTTATGAAAATTGATTATTTATGTAATTACAATAATTTATGTATAACATTTTAAAATACCCACTAAAATATCGGGTTATAGCATTTAATACTACTATGTATAACATATTATTAATTTAATTTTTCAAATGCCAAATAAATTACGTACGACACTCCAAACCGTATATTAAAATATCGATAGCAAAATAAAGACATATTAAATTATCACAATTTTCTTGTATAATTAGAATTTATTTCATAATCACTAAAATATAACACTACAATACCTGGTTATGACATGTTTAATTTTATTGTTATTTATTTAATTCATTTATATGGTTGTTATTTTATAACCAAAATTTACATATTATATTTAAAACTCGGCTTTACGATATCGGGTTATAACATTTTTTATCTTTATAATTCTTTTTAAAAAATTATAAATTTATATTGTGAATTAATTTTTTTAATTGAATTTATTTATTTAATATTATTAACACAAAATATTATTTTTAATAAATTATATATATCTATATATATAATTATTGATGACCATATATTAATATATTATAAATATGAATCATATAAATAAATAAAAGTTAATTTATTAAATAAAAGTTGTCATATAAATAAATTCCACCAAAACAGCCGTATTCTTCATTTTTGCCATTCCACCCATTAACAGAGCTGAGTATAAAACACTCATATCATTGCAAGTGCAATAAGATAACACCTAAAAAATATTATTTTTATATTTTAATTTTAGAACCTAACAATTTATAAATTGTTATAAACTACAACAATTTATAATTTTAAATAAATTATAACTTAGAAAAAAAAATAAAAAAAAGTATAGTTTATATGATTATAATATTGTCATGTTAATTATTTTTTTCATCTTTATAATTTTTTTTAAAAATTATATGTTTATATTGTGAATTAATTTTTTTATTAAATATTATTTAAATAAAATATTATTTTTAATATATAAAATTTATATATATATATATATATTAATTATTGATAAACATATCTTTACATATTATAAACATAAATCACACGCATTACACATACACAAAGGTTAATCCATTAGATAAAAGTTGTCGTATAAATAAATAAGTTCAACCAAAACAACCGTATTCTTCATTTTTGCCCTTCCGCCCAACAACAGAGCGATCATAGAACAATCTCATACCATTGTGAACAAAATAAAATAATATCTAAAAATATTATTTTTATATTTTTAAATTTAGTGCCTAACAATTTAGATAGGCTTTGTCTTTTGACAACGTCATAGCCACAAAGAATTCATCCCTAGTGCTACTCCAAGTGTCTAAATCCTGGCCATAAGATTTCATTGTCTCCTTAAATCACTCAAAAATATCTTTCTCAACTTGGTCTAAATTCTTAATATCTTTTTCAAATGGGACCGAAACAAATATAATATTTGTGAAAAGAAAATATCAAAATTTTGTGTGACACTCAAAATATTCGCCACCAACCACGTAACATAACCCAATTGCTTTTCTCTTTTGATCTTTGGCTGAAATTTCAGATCTGTTGCTGACGTGGAAAATGTGGGCCACTCACATGAGAGCTCTAGATATTTTTCTAGATGGTGGCAAAAGATATTATTTTAATCATAGCCGTTGGATTGAGGCTGCTAGGATCATACGGCTATCAGACGCCGTCCGATTGCAGATTATTAGTTATATCAAACTGTGACCTCAGATATTTATCTTTTACCTCCAAAAGTTAAGATTTTTGCAGAGAATGAGATTTTGAGCTTCGAATTTGTTTTGCTTCGTTCACTGGTTTGAATAACAAACAATACTTTGATTCGGTGATTCTCAGTGGTAAAGGAAGGGATTAAGATGGGCGAGGTGGTGTTGAGCAGTGAAGAGATGGAAGTGATGGAGGGTGAGATGGAGTTGGAGGACGACAAGGCTGAGGAAGGCGGTGGAACACAGAGGAATGGTGGTGAGTCAACTGGGGTTGTCAGGTGGGAGAAGTTCTTGCCGAGGATGAGGATGAGGGTTTTGTTGGTTGAAGCCGATGATTCTACTAGGCAAATAATATCTGCGCTTCTTAGGAAATGTAGTTACAGAGGTCAGTATGTTTTTTATTTTTATTATATATTTTTTTTCTTTGTGCTTATTCACTGGTTTGATTAAGTAGTTAGAAAAAAAAAAAAAAAAAAATTTCATTTCGTGGATTGGATGGTTTGGCCCGAAAATTAGTGAATTTGGGTTTTCTGGGTTTTGGTCTACTTTTTCCTTTTATTTTCTCTGATCCAATTTTGTTTGTGGAGTGGACAATTTGAACAGTTTCTTTAGCCTCTAGTAAGAGTTGGAATATTTTTTCGAAATCTTTTAATTTATTCCCTTTTATGTTTATATGATGAGGTTGATGTTATCCTGTAGTTGGATTCTAATAGATATATGGATTAATAGTTCAATCCTTCTTGGTCAATCTGCCTTCATGAAGATTTTTGAACCAAAAATTTTAATGAAGAACTCCATGCTTTTATACCATGACAAAGCCATTGATTGTCCAAATGGCTTAAGCTATTAAAAATTACTTAATCCAACAATTATGAGCTTCACTCCTTTGGCTAACTTTCTCTCTATATGGTAATTGCTAATTTTGTTTAATTGGAGTTGGAGATTATATTTGGAAATTGTGGTATCCAAACCTTGTTCAAATATCTTTGGCACCTAAAGCAATTTTTTTTTTTTTTTCCCTTTGCTTTAAGCAGTGGCTGCTGTCCAGGATGGCTTGAAGGCATGGGAGATACTGAAGGGAAGACCCCATGATATTGACCTTATATTAACGGAAGTGGATTTGCCGTCAATATCAGGATTTGCTCTTCTCACTTTAATCAGGGAGCACGAGATCTGCAAAAACATTCCTATCATAAGTATGATATCGGAAAAAGATGCTTGTGGATTTTAGTCTACCATTTTCTTACCCCTCTATATTATTTTTGAAATATTTATTTTAGCTATTGCTCTCTGATTTCAGTGATGTCCTCACAAGATTCAGTCAACATAGTTTACAAATGCATGCTGAGAGGTGCTGCTGACTATCTCGTAAAGCCCATCAGGAAAAATGAGCTGAGGAATTTGTGGCAGCATGTTTGGAGAAGACTATCTGTATGAATTGCGCTTACTGTTGGTTTACTTTTTTTTTTTTTTTTTTACTTAAATAGTTTTGTTAGATATTATGAACTACCACTGTAAGTCTTAATTTTTTTTTTGGTTATAATAGTCAACCATTGGCTCTAATGGAACCCAAGATGAGAGTGATGCACAACAGAAGATTGAAGCCACTGCTGAAAACAATGCTCCTAATACTCATTCAAGTGGTGATATGGAGAGCATCCAAAGAAATAAGGAATTAATTGAGAAAGGAAGTGATGCTCAGGTTAGATTTTCTCATCTGGTAACGAAACTGGGAAATCCATGTATTCTGCCTGCTTTGATTACAGAAAGTTTCTTTAGTAACTACATTACACATGTATCAAATATTATGACATTTAGGCATAAAAAATGAAAACCAAATGATATTGTTGGTTCAAATTGATTGCAGGACTTTAAATAGTTATATACACTGGCTCTGAAGCAAAGTTTCATCCCGTTTGAATCCAAATCATTGCAACACAAACTTGATCTCTTATTCTAAACCTCATAGCTTTTAAAGAGTTTCTTTAGTTATCTTGCAACTAGTCTTCTGTTTTTTGTTTGTGCTACTTTATCAGTTAATATTAACTAACAAGAAGAGAAATTTTGAGAGAGATGAATAGAGAGAAGGGAGACAAACATTGAAATTTGACTTTTTTGGGGACAAATTGTAGAGTAGAAGGAGTTATTAAGGAAACTCTGAAACTCTTAGGCCCTGTTTAGCTGCTGGAAATTGTTTTAAATTTCCTATCTCCAAATGACCGAACTGTTTTCTTACAGAGTTGAGTCAATGTCTTTATGAATTCATTTCAAGGATTTGGAGACATTAGAAAGCATCTTGAAGTGTGTTTCATTATCTGCCAAAAGTCATCAAGTTGGAAAACCTTATTTTCTAACTTCTAATTGGAAGATACAGCATATGAAAATGAAATTACTCACTGGCCATCAGAGTGTGCCCCCCATTTTTCTGGGGTCCAGCATTGAGTCCTTTGTATACTTGGAAATGAAAGCTCAACATGCAGAGATTTCCCAATTTTTGTTTATTATTCAAGTATTACTAAAAATGGGAAAAAATCCAACGTAAACTAAATTTTCTGAGTTTGTAGCCTGCTCTTCTGGTTTGTGTAAGTGATATTCAATGTGCTATGATTCTGTGCATGCTTAATGTATGTCTTTTCCATCGTGTAAGCCATCTAAATGGTTATAACTTATAAGTCATTTCATTGTTAGAAGAAATTTGCTTTGAGTAAAGTTTCATATGGAGACTGCATGTTTACTGTCTCTTGCAGAGCTCTTCTACAAAGCCAGAATTGGAAGTGGAGAGTGCCCCTGTTGAAAATTTGCAGGATTTTTCAAATTTTAAACGGGGGAAATCAAATATGAGCGACACAGAAGTGAAGGCAGATAAAACACATGTTCATTTAAGCCAGACTTTGATCTTTGATGAGAGTCATGCTGGAGGTACATCCGTACATCTTTTGTATGAATTCAATCAAGCATTATGCTATTTATTCTATTTAACAGGGAATCTTATGAAAATCTTGATATCTGCAATTAATTAGGATCAGCCATGGGTGTCTATAAAAATGCTACTGCAGATGAAGCTCATGTGAAGAATTTTGATGCTGGACATCATAAGAGGGGTGCTAATACCACTAGTGAGGCTTGTGGCAATGATGATGTGCTTCTCAGCTCTTCTAAGGAAGCCATTGACTTGGGTGGAGAATTTCATATGTATCCAAACTTCAGTCACAGAAGTCCTTCAAATAATGGCACAGGCAAGTTTGATACATCTCCACAGTTGGATCTTTCCTTGAGAGGGTCTTATCCCAGCAGCTTTGAGAATGAAGTCACAGAAGATAGGCCTACCCTCACGCATTCTAATGCCTCAGCTTTCAAACGGTAATTATGCTTCCATTTTTTTTTATATTTTTCTGTTTAATTTCTCTCCTCATAATTTCATAAATTACTTATAGATATTATTAGATTTGTTTAAAAGTTAGTTTGGTTGATTGACAGAACAGGTACATATCTCTTCTCACTTCACTATTTTAAAATTAGTAATCAAACAGAACTATTTCTGACAGATTAATTGGGTGATCCAAAATCTTTGATGAACAAAGATGGTATGAGATTAGGAATTTAGGATACATATTAAACCATGAGAGCTTTAATGATGGGAATTTCAAATGTTAGACTCTTCCATTTTTTCAGGGTGGTTGTGGAGATGAGGTTCAGGAGCCCTTTTGTTTATGGGTCTTTAAAAAACTTTTCATCCATTGGTTTAATATAATTTTATTTCATCTTATCTAATCAATGATCCTTCATGCAGGTATACTAGTAGGCAGTTGAAATCCCCACCTACAGCATTCACCAACTATTGCGATCAGCAAAAAGCATATAGAACAACAAATTCTGAGCAAAATATATCCAATTTTCCTACTGGTTATAAATCTGATAGTTCGACTATGCAAAGAATCAATATTTCTCCAGCTGCTGTTCAATCAAAAGAATCTGAAATCGCAACTTCACACTCCCAACAACGACTGTTTCCTATCCCAGTTCCAGTGAAAGGTACAAGGGTGAATGATTTAGGCCTAGCTTATGGTTCTGTACTTCCTCCAATTTTTTGTACACAATCAGGTCCAGTAACAGTACGCCCAGAACCTGCCTTTCAAACGAATACTTTTTATCAGTCATGTATAGAGGCATATAATTCAAAGCAGTTGTATGAACCTCATGGTCAAAATGTGAATAGCGATACAAACCAGAATATGCATAGGCAGGAACACAAATTGGAATGCCTAGAGGATCGAGGACAGATTTCTCCTGTCACTGATCAAAGTGCATGTAGCAGTTTCTGTAATGGTGCAGTGAATCACCTTAATGGCATTGGGTATGGGAGCAACTGTGGAAGTAACAGCAACATTGAACAGGCTGCTGCTGTCAGGACAACTTCAGAAAGTAAGAATGAAGACTTTGGAAGTTCCAATCGATCTGTTCAGAGAGAAGCAGCTCTAACTAAGTTTCGCCTGAAACGGAAAGAGAGATGCTACGACAAGAAGGTAGATTATCATCAGCACCATGTCTTATTAGTATGACTATTATAACAACTATTCTGTGTTAGATAGATTAGATATTTCTTACATGCTACATATCTCTAATTTGATAATTTATACATAGGTTCGGTATGAGAGCAGAAAAAAACTTGCAGAGCAGCGTCCTAGAATGAAAGGACAATTTGTTCGTCAAGTACACTCTGATGTTCAGTCTGTAAAGAGAGATGGCAATACATATGATGGTTAGCCATTTGATTTGTGACAGTAGGATGGCAGCGTAATTGGCATGGGATTAGTTCCATGCTTTGTTTTTCCTGTAGTGTTAAGAACAACAACCGTTATATCTGTAGATGTTGTATAAAGCAACTTCGCGATTCTCCTTATCTCTCGATGTTGTTTATAATGTATCTATAGGATGTTTCGGGATTTCCTGTGTCTATTTGAATTTATTCAAAACTCAGGATAGTAATAGGGACAGTTATTCCATATATTTTGATATTGAAAATCAAATTTTTGAGATTGATAATGATTATTCTTTTTTAAGTGAACCGGAAAGTTTTTTTTATATCTATAAGAATTCTAGTTATCTAAATAATGGATCTAAGAGTGACGACTCCCAGTTACATGTATGATACTAAATAAAGGGCTTGTTCAATTACAATGAGGAAGTACTAATAGGGGCATTTGTTGTATTAGAGCTCCCCATGCTGCTAGACAAGAACTCTAGTCAAAGAAATGAGTTGGCACAAAGGAGAAAGATACTGAAGTCTACCTTCCTTCTCATCAAAAAACCAACCGGAAAAGAGCTCTGTGGTTTCCCAGTTTTCGTGTTTCTTATCTCTGGATGTTATATTTACCATTGTAATTTTTTATATGTAGAGGGATATACCTGGCTCATTCTTTATTTGTTTATTAGAAATTTTTTTCTTGGAGAAGTCACTGACTAATGAAAGATCTGTTCTCTTATATTAATTTGCAAAACCCTTGTTACTCATACTAGTATTCAACAAGTCAAGCTTGGTGTCATCTGGGGAGGGTTGAAAGGCTTAGACCTTTCTTCATACTATGAGTCTATGGCCACTGAACTCTATCCCTCAATTGCTTAAGCTCACGTTTATCTTTTGTGAGATAAATTCCATGCACAGAATAATTACTTTTGAAATGATGAGCAAGGCATGTCAAATAAAAAAGAATTTATATGCAGAGTCAGATGAGATAGAGATGCTTATACAAGAAAACCAGAGCATAAAAGCAATGTATTTCACGGGCATTAACACCCAGCTCTCAGATTGTAGTGATTTCAGAATTTGATTGATCTTAAATAAGTAAAATGTTAGGTTAAAAAACAAGATAATTGGCATGAAAACTAATTTTCATTGAAGAATTCAGAATTGAAAAAGGAGAAAGAAAATGAAAAAGAACAAGACAATTGATTGATTAGGAGAAAGTTAATGCATGTAACCATCATACTCAATAAACTTAAAAATAGACCCTACCATTCTTGAATGGAAAAGGGAAAATATTTTTTTACACAAACTTCTTATTTTCCTCGTCCAAGTATGAAGCTTATTTGTATCAGCCATACAGATTCTAAATCATTCACTTGCTTCTGTCATTTTCTTTGTTTCATTGTCTATGATCCTAGTCCAAATGTACATAGATCCAGTAAAGTAGCATAAGAGGTGGTGAGATAGGCCTAATTGACTTGGTGGTACCACCATCCACTAACCCTGCGAGCTCATACTTATCATTTAAATGAAACCAAGGCCTGAGATCTTTCCCTCAAATAAAAATCATAGGCACTGACAAAGTGGGCCTCTATTTGGTCCCAGGGCAAATAAATTAGCAAAATTTAGTAGAAAGCTAAGATGATGAGAAACCACTAAGGTATGGGGTCATTCATGCCCACCTTTCTCCACATTCACCACAATAATAACTGCAAAAAGAAACTTTCAGAAGCAAAAATAAACTCCTAATGTCAAACTAAGTGAATGGTCCACCAACAACGATGTATTGCTGAACATTGTGTACACTCAATATTTGATCTGCATAACAATCCAAAGTTCAAACACTTAGATGGGTATTCAATTTCATATCCAAAGGTGGAGGTTGTTTAAATAGGTCCCACAACTGGAAAAAAGTTAGCCCTTTTCTTAACTTAAAGGTTACGGCTGTGTAAGACATATTAAGCACAAGAAATCATAGGGATGATTCCAGGTGGTTTCCTCAAAGCTAGTTTAGAGATTCACCATGTTTTCTTCCTTTTGAACTAGTAGTTCCTTTTACGCACATAGCTCAATAAAGTATTAATCATAAGTCTGATTTTGTTTGAATCAACCACTACGAGAGAGAGAGAGAAGGAGGACATGCCACTAGGCCATTACACCCATTTCGTACATTACCTCTAATCATGAGGAAAGGCTATTGCCTGCTCTATCTTCTACGGCTCTTTTTAAGAGCATTGCTTTTTCTTTCAATTATTTTAAAAGTGTTTTCCATCTCTGATTCTGTCTAAGATATCCCCTGTAACCTTCTCTTTTAATCATCGTGGCTATTTAAGGTCACGCATATCATGTTGTGGGAAGAAAAGGTCTTCCTGGGCAGGTTTTGGACCCACTGAATTATTATTGTCCTATATGTGCATGCCATGTGTATGACTAATCTGATTACAGCAGGCAATCACCAGCAGTAGTACTATGCAATCTGAAAGTATATTATCTTTGCACTCAAGTTTTTTACAAACTCATATTTTCAATGAAAATATTTAAAACCAGTCTGTTGTTTACACAGAAGCTTTTTAATTCAATAAATTTTCCTTAGTGCATACTAAATATTTGCACAACAGCACAAATAAAAGCAAGCAGATTTGGAAAGGCAGTAGCTCCAAGCAGCACAAGCAGATATAACTTGAAAGCAACTAAAAGTTTCAATTTTACCAAACAGGATTCTGAAAAAAAAAAAAAAAAAAGAAAAGAAAAGAAAAGAAAAGAAACACACTTCCTCTGTTGGCACCTTTTCATTTATTTTATTTACCATTCATGTTTGTGAACATTTGAGTGTTAGAAAACAATAAATTATGATGCAATGTAGCAAGCTACTTGCTTTTTGGGAAAAGGCTAAGTTTGTCCCACCCAAACTTGGTTTTATTTGTTTGTCATTTTTACAACAATGGAACAACAAATTCAGAAGTTGTTGAACATGAAATAAAACAAGATCATCTGCAAGAATTGGTCTTATGATCGAACGGTTAAGGTGCATAATTATCCTACAACAGCTAATTTACTATATAATAGCTCCCAACACTTGGAAGAGCTGCCGGTCAAAAGCATAGTAGAGCAAAATGATTGCTGCTTTTCTACTTCTCAAAGCTCCCTTTATATCCCACCACGCTCTTCTTCCTTAACCTTGCAAACTTCCTTCCCTCCCTTGCTTCCTCTCTCCTTCTCTTTCTCTTCTTCTCCTGCAAATGTCTCAGGTCTCCATAAGATCTCCAAAACATTGTGCTAAGAAAGGATTGAACATTGACAAGAAGTACTATAAGAAATTTTTCTTTGTTTTCTCTTCATTTTTCACCACAATTCTCTCACTAATACTACTTATCTGGCTTATCCTACGTCCCAGCAAGCCTCAGTTCTCCCTCAAACAGGTTGACATCTACCTGCTCAATCTCTCAGATCCCCACCTTCTTAACTCCTCCATTCAACTCACTCTGCTGTCCAAGAACCCAAATCAGAAAGTTGGCATTTACTATGATGAGCTTCAAGTTTATGCAGCTTACAAAGGACAACAGATAACAGTTGATACTAATCTGCCTCCTTTCTACCAAGGGCATGAAGAAAACAATCTCTTAACAGCATCTTTGATAGGAAGTGGGCTACCTGTGGCTCCATCTTTTGGTTATGAAGTAGGACGTGATCAAACTGCTGGAAGATTGATCTTAAACCTCAAAGCTAATGGAAGACTGCGGTGGAAGGTCGGAACCTGGGTTTCAGGCCGATACAGGTTCAATGTTAATTGTGTTGCAGTTATGGCTTTTGGACCTGCCATCCCAACAGGGCCACTGACTACAAAGCAGGGGACTCAGTGTTCTACCACCATTTGACAAAGACTATTACTAACATGAATAACTATATCACTAGTGAGTTCTTAACATGTTTTTCTTTCCAGTCTTTTATTGGCTTGGTGTTGATTTATTTTAAACCCACTATGTGCTTTGTAAAATCAATATATGATTGATAGTACAAAAGTGTCAATTATGAGTGAAAATTAGAAAGCATGTTAATTAGATTGTTATTCTTATCTCTTCAATTTTAGTTTTCATTATTTTTTCCTTATCATTCTGACTTGGTTAAAAAGGGATGAGGAAGTTTATTTATATACTTAAATTTCTAGTGGGTGATGTACAGGTAATGTTTTGCCTTTGCATCCTTGGTTGTTTTCTAAGGCAGGAAGAAAGAGAGATTTGACTGAAGAAAACAGAGGGAAATTTGTAACCTTCTTCACTAAGGAATCTATAGAATACAATTTCATCCCTCACTTTTAATAATTAATATATATATTATTCAACCCTTGGTCCCCCACTCCCAGAGACGAAATTGGCTTTTCTTCAAGACATAGCCTGATCTTTTGAACCATTCCCAAGAGATGAAAGATGAAACTGGTCATGCATGTCTTGGAACAGCATACCGAGGATGCTAAACCTGGCAAAAGTGGCAATTTTGGGATTCCAAATATTCTTTTGAAACCCTTTTAGAGAACCACCACTTTTTACATTTTCTACTTTTGGCCTAAAGCAACACCAAGCAATGCAGCATTGAACTACCTTGTTAACATAAACTTGCCAGTAGAGCAGGGAAGACTATCAATATTACCATGTATATATGCATGCCTATGCTAGAGTGACAATAAAACCGGTTCAAAAACATAGAACATGACTTACATAAAACTTAGCACAAATAAAAAGAAAATATTTATGAGCACAAATACACACCAAGCTATCTGGTTTGTTTAATTTACTACAAAATCTTCTAAGTTCCTTTGATGGACTTATAATCAGGTGGCCAATTAGTAGCATAGAGCGTAAACCATGCAACAGTTAAAAGCAGCCAATTCTTAAGCAATATCAGATCATAGAGCTTTAATTTTTTATTTTTTTTTTCACCTGTTTTTTTCTTTTAAAAGAATATATCACAATGCAGACAAAGCACTTTTACAACCATTGTTTTCTCGGAACGGGAAGAAAACCAGTTCCACCAAATTTAAAATGTCACAGAACTTTTTGCAGATTTCAAAAAGCCAGCAACTTCATAGCTACCTGTATGTCCCTACAGAATGAACATTACATAGCTGGTGAAACCACAAACTTAGTGGTAGCATGCACTCTCCCCTTCCATCCCCTCCTCCCCCATCAAAAAAAAGAAGAAAAAAAGAAGAAAAAATAGAAAGAAATGACTTCGTTTTTTTTCAAAATTGATGATGCATGCATATCCCTCTTAATCAGTCAGACCCCTATAATCAGGGTCTAAAAATTTACAACCAAAACAGATAGATAGTTGACACCACCATGAGCAAAATAAATCCCTAAAAGGAAAACTAATGGAAAGTCTTGGCAGAACTGAGCATTGGTCAAACTCCTAAAACCGTAATGCTCACAGAAGTCAGTGAGAATAACAAATCTTCAGAAGCCAACTCAACTGAGAGCTCCATGACTCCACTTTGACAGAAATCATATAAAACCCTTTAACTGAACTGCACCAAGCTGTAAAGCCCACCTCTCCACATTGAGTGAATTAAAAACTACAATGACATCAGTCCAAAATTAACTGCTACTCTGCTAGTTAAAATAAGTCACTCCAAGTCTCCAAGCCTATTCCTACCTTAAAATAAAGAATTGCAAAATTTACTTCTAATTGTGGCTATCTTTAAATAAAATTTTGATAGAAATTGAAGAAAGAATCTAAATTACCCTCAAAACTTCATCTCTTTTCTGTGGTACAACATTTAACACCAAGTAGTATATTGTACTAAAGAGCAAGCAGGCAATTACATCAATATGCCAACTATCAAGATCAAATGCAAAGAAACTGAACTATCAACTTTTTTGGCTTACAGAAAAATAGCATGACAATTAATAATTCTAAAACTTACGATGAGAAGAAAGTTTCTACACTTAGGCGCCAAGTTGATATTTCTACACTTAGGTGGCAAGTATCAACCTAGACCTATAGTACATAATCTAATACGCTCCACCAAATATGCTTCACATCTGCAACAAATTCTTCCATTAGCCACAGAAAGAATCAACCAGCAGAACGATAAAGTATTGTAACATTAAATTTTATCCTGTTCAAAATTATTTGGTTATTTCTCTTGGTAAGCAATAAACAGTAAGACTTCAGCATAGATCACAAAGAAAAGCTTATCTAGTAAAATAAAGGGTTTTCAACACTTATATTAGTTATATATTTTGTGAAAAACCATGTAGGACCAACATGAAACATTCACTTTATTTAAATAGTTTATATAACAACTATCTTCCTTATTAAGTTTTACAACAAAAGACAGTTGTTAGATGAGTGGCATGCCCATGCTTTGGTACTTGGTACTAACGATGTGCTCTGCAGGACAAATATAAGGGTGGTAGATCATAGGTCACATTAGTAAAGCTTTTGGTATGATAAAATTCTCCGGTCCAAAATATTTGGGATTTGTTACATGAATCTCTAATCAAAAGTATTTGAAATCGTCTACAAAATTACTCTTTCCTCAATCAGTTTCGGTTCCATCTAAGGCTATATTCTCCACTAGTGCTTAAGTAACTGCATCTCTCCTTACATCTTCTACAAGTTCTATTCAAGTCATTATAGGTTTCTCTTAAATACTGATCTCCTAGCTGAACCATCTCACACTCCCAGATCAAGACGCCTACATTGATACATTATACAAGACCAAATCATCTTATCTGATTCTCCACTATCTAAAATTTTAAGTTAACCTTACCTTTGATCAAATATCTTCATTTCCAAGACTAGGTTTCTTTATGTTGCACACATCAACTTCAACATTTTTTTTCATATCCTATACATTTGTTTTGGACATAGCATTACATGGTTTCTCATTTTAAATTCCTTTTACCATTTATGTTGTTCTGCACAGAAAAAGTAACTTCCATTAAACCCCATAAGTTATAGATAGGCATCAGAAGTCAGCACTCAGAATGCCAGAGGCTTGTTGGCTGGGGGGTTACTTCGGAAAGGACATCCTTGATCAATTAGTTATATGAACTAGCAAATCCACAGCCTTGACATAGTACCAAAAGAATAATGAGGCTGTGAAAAAGAAATTAGAGTTAATCGAAAATGTGTATGAGGAACAGTAGCTAGGTTATTGACCCCGAAGAAATGAAGTGGAAAAGGATCAAGATCAATGGGTTTCTTTGTTCTGAATCTTCTGATATCCTAGAACAAACTTATTATGCAAAACATTCAACAGTAATGCAACAAAGATAAGGAATAGTTGTACCAGAGTGCTGAAAGACTGAGACAAGTAGCTTCTTTAACAAGCATCCAAAGCACGACTTACTTGTATACAAATTGAAAGATAAGTGGTCTCATTTGGAAGGAGTTGGATAGTGTTGACCACAGTGTTGTGAAACAAGTGCCTAGTTTGGTCTAGGCGAGGCACTAACAGGTGTGGCGCACGCCTGCCTTGCCTAGGCGCTCGCTTCAAGTGATGCACTAGGCGGCTGAGGTGCTGCCTAGGCAGTTCCAACTCCTTTTTTTTTTTTTTTTTCAGGGCATTGTTTGTTTGAATCATAATATATATATAAAATATATAACTGGTGTATAATTTACAAAAGCCATACAAATCTTAAGTCCTTCTACTTACAAAAATCACAAGACCTTATTTTTTCCCAAAAAAAAATATATATATATCTAGGGTTTAAAAATATCTAACATAAGAGCTACGTCAAGAACATTTATGGGTTCAAGTTCTACTAGCAAGAAACATGTATGTGAGCATGAGGAGTTATTAGAAGAAGATGATGAAGGTTACAATTCTAATGACATGATTGAGGTGATGTTGGTCCTACAAGTATTAATAAGAATGAGACAATGAGCAACTCATGAGTAGGAGGAAGAACTGTTTTTTGAAAGATGCTTGTATCTGAATTTTATGTTTACTTTCTTGTTTGAACTTGACTTGGAGTTTGAAATGGTTAATGTGTTATTTCATAAGCTTTAAAAGCTTTAAATTTGTAATACAATATTTTTTGTCTTATATATATATATATATATATATATATATATATATTTAAGAATGTTTTTATTTTTTTTACTTAAGTGCACCTGGGCCTAGGCAATAGAAGCTCTTGTTGCCTAAATGCGCCCAGCGCTTTTTAAAACATTGGTTGACCATGAAGACATGGATAACACATCTTGCAGAGAGTATGTTTTTTCTTAGTAGATGTGTACCAAATTCCCACAAAACAAAATGACAAGTCTTTTGAGAAGAAACACAGTGGATAAAACTGAAAATATCTTCAAAATAGAAGCAAATTAATAACAGCAAAACTCCATAGCTGCAACAGAATAGTGAATGAGTCAAACGAGATTATACATTGACCTGGTCATCAAATTGATCATTGAAGCTCTAATTTCATGTCTCATGGGGACTTATGATTTTATATTTAGAAAATATTTAATATTATTACACAAGCACGCATAGACTAGAGAGTTATGTGCCTAAAGTTACCAGGCTCTCCACACTCTCTTCCTTTCCCTGTCAGTAGTCAGTACTACACTTTCTACTTCTCATTCACTGTATTAGCTGGTAAAGCTGCTGCTGTAATGCCTATCTCTAGCTAATACAAACTCCCCAGTCATTCAGTGAGATATGCCACCTCAAAACTTCAAAGAAAAACTCACACATCTACATGTCCCAATAAATAAATATTTTAAAACACGAAGCTCCACCTCTATGTACCACTTAGAGAAAAAATCTCAAAAGATGCATCTAAAGAGAGTATGTATGGTGGAAACTATCTCTCTAAATAACATGATATGGGTGTGAGACAGTGATCAAAATTGAAGAGAAACATAATTCAAAACCCAAGTATCAATTTCTAAAATTAAAGCAAGCATTATATACAAAGGGAAACACAAATTAGATAATGGCAATATTCACATCAACTCAAGTTGCACCAACAGTTCTCTCCAATCAATGTGGAAACAAGTTTCTATTATAGAATCTCAACATCACAACAAGGAAAACTATCGCATACATAAAATCAAGAACAAAAACAAAATTCAGAGTGTCAGCAGCAACTAAAAAACCCTTTATCAAGATTTTATTGAATCAGCACTAACCCATGTCCAATAATGCTTCTTCACAGACACCGCCTTGTCTGCTACGCTTGTCTCGTCACAATCTTCATACTCCTCTGCCTCATCAGTGCAAAAATCTCCGTCGGGTAAACCCTCGACCCTGGCATCCAATGTGTGCAATACATAACAACCAGGCAATCCCGGGTAGGAATCCGAATTCCGCTCCTCCACTTTCATCTCATACGAATTCGGATCAATCCTCATAATGTTACTGACCTCAATATCATCCCCTGACCCACGAATCACAGAACCAAGCTCTTCCTTAACCGCCCTTATAGCAGCAGATTCCGGGACCTCGTTGGGCTTCATCTTCTCCGACAAGGGTCGACCGCGTTTCCTTACGTTCCCATCCGATAACTCTTGGTGCGATTCAATGAGAAATCTACTATCTTTGCCAATTACTCTGACCGTGACGACCTGAACCGTACGAACCGGAGGAGTGGAATCAGCGAGTGTGGTTTCGCCTTCAGACAGCTCGAGCCAGAGGTTATGAATATTTTTGGTGCCGGGCTTGACACCCCAAGAAGCGAAAGAGTCAGAAGGCAAACGGGGCTTCAGCCACTCGGAGAGAGATTGTGGGGAAGCGAAGTTGTGCCGACGATGGAAGTTTACATTTTTATGGTTTGAGGTTGTGTGGGACATGTTGGGAATTTTAAGAAAGCGACGAGAATTCAATTTCAATGGGAATGAAAAAAAGGGGCATCTGAAAGAGAAGGTGTTGGAGGGATGGGATTTAGCTGTGGAAGCAAAGAGAAAGCAGATGGAGATGGCTGTAACGAAAAGATCCGGTAAGGTTGGGAGTTTGTGGAGCAGAGGTACAAGGTCACCAACACCGTGGCCGTTTGTGATTGGGTGTAGTGGTGGTGGTGACATGTCAATGATGAAGGCAGAAATTGAAATTGTGGTGTAGCAGTAATGGGTTTCTGATGGTCAAGTCCATAGTATAGAACAAAAATGGAGTGGGAGGCAAAGAAGATGGGGAAGAAGAGGGTAGGTCTGTGGGTCTGAAAGTTTGAGAATTAGAGTCAAAATAGAGGTTGAGAGAATGAGTCTGTTTGGGATCAGATATATAGTCCTTTCCTTGTTCTGATTCCCAGACAGTTGGGGTCATGGTTTTCTCTGGGTCATATGTGGCTTGTCCTAGATCTCAGTGGTCATTATAATTGATCAGTTGCATCTGGACCAGTTACGTGTCCATGAATTCTGTATAGTGTAGAGTCATATATTGAGTTCCATTTTGGGCCATAAGTGCAGAAACAGGATGTAAAGAGGCCCAATGATACGGTCATATTGCTGCTTTAAGCCCTTAACTTTCACAAAATGATAGGTACCTGGACTACTATATACCCCAGAGAAGGAGATGGAAGATCCTGATCATGATTGATGACATGATGATAATTTGGATGAAGGGTTTTATTGAGAATAGGAAGATGAGAGGGAAACATTAAAAGATTGTGTTAAAAATTGAGCCAACAGAAAGTTTTGGAAGCTGCAGCCTGCAATTACTTGGAGCTGTGTAATATGAAAATCTAAAGTTGGGTTTTGACAAAGGGAAACCCATTGAATTCCATTGTATCATTAATCAGCAATATTGAAGTATTCAGAAGTTGGGATCCTCCCCTTTTAAGTTTCATGTTTTAGAGTCCAATTGAAAAACAGAAGCATTCTTCTACAGCAAGTCTCTTGAATGAACTTTTCACAATAACATAAACATAAGCTGTAGCAGCTATTGAAAGTATACATAATTCATTCAATTACATAAAAATGGCACATTTTCATAAAGAAACCTGATTTTCAATACATAATTCACTGCAACAGAGTTGCATACATAATTCAATTACATAAACAACCATCATAAAAGCTACTTTCATAGACAATTACAAATCCATTTAAAAGTCTATAAGAAGAAAAAAAAAGTATTTGTTAAATTTCGATTTGATCAGGCTAACGTGACAATATGATAGTCAACTCTCCAAACATACAGACCTATAAAACAAGAAATTGGGTGATTGGGTTGCTTTAGGAGACATTCAGCTAACACAGGTATAATTAGATGGGATGACATCTATTACAATATTAATAGAATAATAATAGTGACAGTTACAGTTTAAATTAAATAATTATACTTGGATCAAGTCACGTGACATATTCTGATTAGATTTAACAAGTCATGTATTTATTAGTGGAAATTAAGCATTGGGGAATGTGTTTGATAGACTTATCTATTTGGAAAGTGGGAGGAAAGCTTGAAACTTAAATTGAGATGGGGTGCATTTGGTATGGAGGTGAGGTAGTCAAAAAGGTCTGAGATCATTCTGTCTTAAACATGCTATCGGTTTGGATAACCTAAAAATCATGGTTAGAGAAGCTATTTTGTGTAAAAATTATCAAAAGGATATTTAGTGATGTAAATAAACAAATTAAATTATTTTATATTAATCAGTTTTGATTTATAATTCATTTTTGATATTTAATTAAAATTAAACTAATATTTAATTTATTTATTTTTTACTTTAATTTAATTTAAAGTAACTTTTAATTATTATTTTTTTAAATTTATGTTAAAAGTAATTTTTAGTTCAGTTTTGAGGTTTTATTGAATTTAAACTAATTATTTCATACAAATAAATTTACTTACAATAAAATCAAACACAAATAAAAATACTAAATTAAAAAAATAAAATTAAAAAAAAAAAGTACAAAAACAAACAAATACTAAATAAAAAATACTACCCAAAAAAAAAAAACCAAACAAACAAACAAACACATACTAAATTAAATTGGGCCATATGTCTGTTGCTAACTGTTGGGCCAGCAACGGTCCAATTTTTTTAAAAAAGGAAGGACACGGCTGGGATTAAAGAAACCTGGGAGTTATTTTTGTAATTTTGAGGTTTGGTGGGAATATAAGAAAAAAGGTTGAAAGCAAAATGAGAGGAAAAAGTTTGGGCCTGCGGTGCATTTTGGAAGCTGACTTGAGACTGCTGCTTCGGCGCCGCTGCTGACGCCACTGGCATCGTGGTATGCGACAACTCGAACGGACCACGACGTATTCTCGGCTACACAGCGGCCCTCAGACACGACGCTGCATCTGCAGCTGCCATGCTTGCAAACGGGCCCATGGAGTAATGCTAATATTTTATGTCCACCGTATCAATTAAGATCACCTAAAAAGATTCAATAAGCCAAAAAGTTGTCGTTGAACTGAGCTCATCATCTGCATTATGCACATGGACTCACAGAGATTAGAGGCGGTATTGGTATTTTTTAATACAAGTGGGGGCAAATGTTGTCGTTTATAATAAAACGTCACTAATTTCGTCATTTGATGACTCACAACGCGTCCTCTAACAATACATCAAACTGTATCACAAGCATCTTATATTCAATTATTCATCTTAGATTCGTAGGCACAATATGTAAATTGTAAAGCTACCATATATGGAATTGGGAATACCCCACTACTAGGACCACAATCCCCAAATAGCTAGGTAGGTTAAATTAGGACCAGCTACTTGATAAAAATATTACTTATCAGGACACCAATGTTTACGGATTATAGAGTTTGTAAAAAATAAAATAAAAAATCCGAAAGTTATTTTGAATTTTACAACTCAATACTTAAATGCAAGGTTTGTTGGAGCAGTAATAAATTAAAATTTGATCATATTAGGATTCTTTTTTTGGAAAGAATAATTTTTTTTTTCTTTAGGAGTAGAAATTTTTTTTTTTATTTGTCATATATTAAATTTATATTAATCAATTATATTATGTGAGAACTAACTTGTATATATAAAGAAAATATCTACCATATTAATATATGATAAACTTGAACCTCAAATTTTATGATTTCAACATTATTATCTTAATCAATTAACTAAGAACTCGTACACTTAAAAAATATAAGTTATCGTGTAAATATAAAAGAAAATAATAATTTATTAAAATATCATATAAGGAAGCGGCAATGTCAATAGGAAATTGTTTTGATTAAACGAGTTAAATGGGCATTTAGCTTTAATCTATAGTTAATAATTGGTGATCTCGTGGATTAGTATATTGGCCTTCTACACATGAGTTTTGCAAAACTTACGTGTTAATGAAGTTTGATGCAAAGTCTACAACCACTACATTAATTAAAGAATATCCATAGCCGCAAAGGTGGGCATTCTTTGTTTCCATTTATAAAGTTAGGGGTCAAATTCATAATCTCATAAGTCATAACTACCTCAATTTAATTGCAAACACAAAGTGTAATGTAGAAAAAAGTAGAAACTTCTACTGTAGATTTCATTACTTTTTCTAACTACTTCACTAAGAGATAGAGATGGGTGGGTCAATCATGTCAAGATCCAATACACTTGATTTGAATTTGTTAAATTTAAATTTAAATCAAATTTTATTTATTTTTGTAATATTTTTATACACTACAAGAAAAATAAAATTATACTCCCTTGCCAAGACCTTGTCATTTCCTTGTTAAAGAACTTAACGGGAGAATGGCGAGAAACAAAGCATTGCTATATCCTCACCCTTACAGTTCTAAATCCCTTGACAGGGCCTCCTCACTTCCTCACCAAAGTCTCACTATCTTTGAACCATAGATAGAAAATGTGCCTATGAATTTTTTACATGTTTATTTATTTACTCAAGTTAACTTTAAAAAATAATCATAATCAATCTAAATTTTTAGGTTGGCCGATTTTATTAAATTGTCCACACCCCTAAAATTTATGGGTAAATGAATGTATGTATATATATTGAAAAATAAATAAATTATGTAGACCAAGAGAACATAAAAAGATTGAATAAACTAAAAACGAAACAAGACAAAAAGTTGTCACTGAAACTGAACTCATCGTCTGCATTATGCACATGGACTCAAGGAGCGGTATTGGTATTTTTAGTTACAAGTGGAGCAAATCTTGTCGTTTATTATGAACGTCATTTGATAACAAAAACGCATGTTCTTCTTAGGACATCAATGTTTAAGGATTATAAAGTTTATTAAAAAAAAAAAAAAATCAGAAAGTTATTTTAAATTTTACAACTCAATACTTAAATAAATACTTTTTTTATTAAATTTAAATAAATACTTAAATGCAAGGTTTGTTTGATTAGTAATAAAATAAAATTGATAATAACAGGATTCTTCTTTTTTTTTTTTTTTTTTTTAAAAAAAAAAAAAAAAAAAAACTTTTCTTTGTTTTGGGAGTAGAATAATCATTGTGTCAATATAAAAAGAAAAATTAACAATTTAATAAAATATTATGTAAGGAAGCCGCAAAGTTAATAGGAAATTGTTTTGATTAAACGAGTTAAATGGGAATTTAACATCAGTCTATAGTTAAAGAATAAACATTGCCGCAAAAGTAGACGTTATCTTTGTCTCCATTTTTTAAATTAGGGGTCAAATTCATAATCTCATAACTCGTAACTACCCCAATATAATTGCAAACACAGAGTATAATTTGTAGAAAGTAAAAGCTTCTACCATCAGTTTCATTACTTTTTCTAAAAGTAATTTCTTGTTTTTTTTGTCTTATATCTACTTAATTAAGTCCTTCAGGGATAAAGATTGAAGGGTTAATCATGTCAATATACAATATAGTTTAATATTAACTCAATCTTAATTTGTTAAAATTTAATTCAAATTTAGTTTATTTATTTATTATTAATTTTTTTTTATACACACTATAAGAAAAATAAAATTATATTTCATCGCCAAAACCCCGTCATTTTCTTGTTAAAGAACTTAATGAGAAAATGGTGAGGAAAATAATTTCTCACCAAATCTTCATCGCTAAATGGTAAAGGACAGACAAATAGGGATGGCAATGGATCGGGTCGGGTCAGATATCCGACCTGATCCAAAGCATTTGGATAAGATATTTTTTTAAAAGTTGGATCTACAAGTTGGATCGGGTCTTTTATAAAAATGTCTTGAAGTTACTAGATCGGGTCGGACAAAATTCGATCCAAATTATTTTCAGGTTCTTCATTGACGAAGAAATCTCCAGCCTCCACCGATTGCTCAGTCTCGAAGATTACCTGTTTGTAGTTGTTGGATTGAAGCTCTCTAGGTATGGCTTTGTCTATCCCTCAGTGTATTCTTCTTTTCTTACCCCTCTACGACACCCCCTTTTTCTGCTAATCATCTGTTTTTAACTTCTGAGTTTTGGGTTTGTTTTCAAAACAAGAAAATTTATGAAATGGGTTTTTCTTTTAGTCTCTGGGATGAAGAGGTTGTTATGTTCTTTTAGTCTCTTCATCAGATGAAGGGGATATAAACCTAGATCTGTGAATTGGTTGTTAATTCACAGATCCATTTAGAAATCATCTCAAATACCGAATCGTCTCAAATTCTCTCTCAGTGCATTTCTTTGATTTGGGTCACTGGGCGTTGATGTGTTCTAGGTTCTTTGTTGTTTTTTGATTTATATAAATTCCTTTTTGGATAATCTTTGTTTTGTTTGTTGTTTCAGTTGATTCTGTACAAGACCAGCAGTTAAATCAATCGACCTGGTCCACTCTCTGCCTATATGTATGCGCACCCATTTCCGAGAGTCACATAGGTATATAGATCGAATACTGGCTTATTTTATTGTATTTTCCTAAAATTTCAATGGAATCTATAAACTCTGGTATACTAATTTTATGGGTTAGGTTCTTTTATGTTGTTGATTATTTATGTAATCTTGTATCCTTTTTGTTTGTGTGAAGATTTTAGTTTTTGTGGTCGTGTTGATCTTCTATATGAATATTATCTTAAGCACGCTAGTGGGTGTTGTTTTCCATCCAGATTTTCTTAATCATCCTATGATAGAAACACAAGTGCCGAATATGTTTATCCATGGAAGTAGTCCACAACATCATAATGGAAATCTAGCCATTCTATCTGACATATAGTAATTGGTATTGTCTAACTTTTTGTACTGTCTGATTCTTGAAACACTTGAGTACTCATTAGTCATTAAGGGCTATTTGTTCCCTTGTATGGAATCTATGTATTAGTAAATTATGTTTAGTCAAGCACTACTATTTTTCTTAATTGTACTTTTGAAGCACTACTATTTTTTGTCAATTGTACTTTTGTTGCTGATGAATTTTAATTGATGGGCCAGGGCAGCATATGTTTTACGTACTATGTTATAGAAGAATTTTAAAATAGCATAATATGTTTTACATACTATATTTCCAGTTTCAAAGGGAACAACATCTGAAGAACAGTGTTTAAGTAGACTCACTCTTTCTTTTATTCTTTTTCTTTATTTGACAAATCGTATTGCTTTGCTTTTGGTACTTTTTAATAAGGAAGTCCTGTTTTTCTGTCTCCACTTTTCCAAAGAAGTTTTCTGGTTAAGATCTCGAACTTATGTTTATAACCTATGATGAAGTTGTGTTGTATATACCTTGTCTGTACATTTCCTTCTTACTATGCTTGCAGTTCCACAAATAACTTTTCGTTGAGCTGTTTAACATGATAGAAACCCTTTGAGATTTGACATACTAACTTGTTTAACATATGCAAAATTTTCATATTGTTTATGAGTGGTAAATAAACAGATTTAGGGTGATTAACATTGTGCATGCAAAGGGGACATAAAGCTGCACTTCTGTTACATAGTTATTTTGGAGCTTTCTCAAAGTTACATGTTAATTATAATACATGTCAAAGCATGAGAATGGAGATACTGTATCTCCTGATATAATTGCCTTTGTTATACTCAGTCTATTTTTGTACGAAATGAAATAATTAGCTTGGATGACACTGCATTTGATTCAAATAATGCTTATGTTTGCTTGCTGCTTTTCCTATTTTGTCCTAATTAAGATTCTGCATATTTTAAATAATGCTTAATTTGTTAACTGTGTTGCTGCCTTGCTCATTTTTATTGATGGAATAATGATGAATAGTATGTTTTTCTAATTTTTTTTTATGTACACGTGTATTTTGTCATGTGAGTTAGGTAAATCATGTCAATTGAAGATACTGCTAGTATCGATATTGAAGTTGAAGATACTGCTAGTGTTGGGGAAAAAGAAAGTAAAAGCAAAAAGTTGGGTTTGGAATCATTTTAACAAGAAAAAAATTAATGGAGAAGAAAAGGCAATTTGCCACTATTGTGGTAAAGATTTTTGTGAAGGCTCTGGGAAAGGGACAAGTCATTTAGGCAAGCACTATAAGAGATGTCCAACATTGAAGGATTTAAATAGATCTCCAAAAAAAAAAAGATCAAGAAGAAAGATCATTTAATCCCGAGATAGCAAGAAATGAGCTTGCTAAAATGATAATCTTACATGAATATCTTTTATCCATTGTGGATCATATTGGATTCAAGAGATATTCAACTGCTCTTCAACCATCATTTAAGGTTATTTCTCGGAACACTATTAAAGAAGATATCATGAAGATATACGAGTCAGAAAAGGAAGTTACTATGAAGTTTATGGAAGACAATGAGGGCAGAGTTGCCATTACCACTGACATGTGGACAGCAAGCAATCGAAAGAAGGGTTTTATGGTGATCACTGTGCATTACATTGATGCATCTTGGACATTGTAAAGTCGTATATTGAGGTATTTTATTAAATTTATTGCATGTATATAAATTTATGTGATATGTACGTTTTACTTAATTATGCTTATAATATTTATGTGATATGTACTTTTATTTTAGGTTTGTTCATGTTCTTTGTCCACATACAAAAGAGAAACTTTGTCAAGTCTTATTTGATTGCCTATTGCATTGGAATATTACTAAGAAGATTTCCACAGTAACTCTTGACAATTGCTCAACAAACGATGCGATGATTGATGTTTTGTTAGAAAAGTTGGATTCTTCTTCTCTTATATTGTTTGGTAGTTTGATACACATGCGTTGTGCTGCACATGTTTTAAACTTAGTTGTGAAAGTTGGATTACAATAAGTTAAAAGCAGTGTAGATAAAATTCGTGAGAGTGTCGTGTTTTGGAAGGCTACGCCTAAGAGGGAAGAAAAGTTTGAGGAAGTTGCCCGCCATTTGCTTATTTCTTATTTTAAGAAGTTAGTGCTTGATGTTGCAACAAGATGGAACTTTACTTATCTTATGCTTGAAATAGCTATTGTTTATAAGTTTGTATTTGCTTGTTTGCTTAGAAAAGAGACATCTAAGTATAAGATAGCTATAACTGAAGAAGATTGGGAATTTGTCAGGGAATTTGTCAGGGAACTTTGTGGAAGGTTAAAAATATTTTACAAAGTCACAGATGAGTTGTTTGGTAGAAAATATCTAACTATCAATCTTTTATTTCCTAGCATTTGTAATGTTAGATTGTCATTAGGGCAATGGTTCAGTTCTTCAAATTCACAGATTAAGCTAATGTCATCTAGTATGATTGTCAAGTTTGATAAATATTGGGATGTTATTTCTGGTGTAGTGGGAGTTGCAACCGTGTTAGACCCCAGATATAAAATGAAATTAATTAAGTTTTACTTTCCAAATATATATGTAGATAGATCTGTAGTGGAAAGTGAACAGATTTTTCAGCTTGTATATGATTTGGTTTTGGAGTACCAGAGTTGTGGTAACTCATATTCTAGAGGAGTTGAGTCAAGTGGAAATTTATCGTAGGATATGAGTTAGGGTGTAAGTCAAGATCCATTGGCTGCATATGACTTATTCATTAAGAATGATAAAATAGCAAAAAACTTGAAATTTAAATCTGAACTTGATCATTTTTTAGATGAAGATGTATTGCCAAGAAGTAAGAATTTTGATATACTTATGTGGTGGAAGGTGAATGGGATCAAATATCCAATCTTGCAAGTAATTGCTAGAGACTTCTTGGCTATACTAGTATCTACAGTTGCATCTGAATCAACTTTTAGCACAGGTGGAAGATTGGTTAGTATACACCGGAATATATTGGAATTAGACACTGTGGAAGCTCTAATGTGTGCACATAATTGGTTGTGGGTTGAAGAAAGGAAATGTAATTTTACACTATATAATAGACATTTATTTTCTTTTTATTATCTTAAACTTTCAATATTAATAATTATTTTTTATCCTTGTCATTTGTAGGGACATATTCTATAGTATATGCTACAATACATGATGATGGTCATGATGAAGTTGGAGCTTCTACAAGGATTTGAATTATGTTTAGTTGAACTGTTTATGAAAAGTTTACTAGTTGCATGTTGAACCTCTCATACCTCTTTAGCCCTTTTATTTTTATTTGTAGTTTTATTAGAAGTTAGGACATGAAACAAGTTTTACTGCTTACAATTCTGTACATTAGCAGTAACTATACAAGCTTTATTATTGGTGCACTTTAGTTCAAAGATTTGCCTAGTTTAGATGATTTAAAACTAATGAAAAGTGGTTTCAAGAGCCTCTTGACAAACCCACAATGCCAATTTTTTATTTTTTTTTTGTTAGCAGTAAACAATTACTTGTACAGATTATTATAAAGAAAAAAAAATACGGGCATGGGTCGGATCCGAGTCAAAGGCCCATGATCCATGGATCAAAAATATTGGATCAGGTCCGATCCAAGACTCTTCGGATCACATATTGGATCGGGTTGGGTCGGACCCGATCCGGTCCATTGCCATCCATACAAACAAATCCCTCAATAATAATTAGGGAGCCTTAAAATATCCATGCTATCTGAAGGATCAAATTTTGGCAAGAGATGATCAAATTTTTCCCACACATCTCTTGCCAAAATTTGATGAGGAACACTGCATCGCTATATCCTCACCCTAACAATGCTAAATCTCGTCCCTTGTAGTCTTGTAAATATTTTTTTTGAAGTCCCTCGCCAATTTGGGCATTTTTACAACTAACTCACATTTTCCTCACCATTCTAGGAATTTGTTGAGGGTATCCCTCACTATGTTTTGGAATTTTTGTAATCTTGTTTCTATTTTAATACGTTTCCCTCATTTACAATGTAAACCTATTTAAACCTGCTTAAAATCACTTCAATATAAACCATCAACCCGTCAAAACCCTCATAATTATTTCAACAACACATTGAATTATCACAATCATTTCAACAACTCATTTAAACATCAAAATAACTCTATATTAACCTAATAGTAGAAGTTTTAACTTTAAAAGTACAAGCATAAATAATAGAAGTTTTTTATATATAGAGAGCCTAATTTGTTGTTCTAAATTACATAAAAATAAATCTAATATATATACATATATATATATATATATATATATATTTATATCACATTAATAAAAAAAATAATTAAGATGTTATAACAAAAATATATCTACAAATAACTTATATGTCTACTTGAATGTCGGGCTGAGGTGCACGAGGTGCTATGTCGGACAATTGCAAGAGGCTTTCCACACTCCTCGAAATGCATTCTCAATGGTAGTTTGTATTTGATCATTCTGTCCCTGAGAAGCGCAGCTCTCAACTCTCATGTTATTAACTCCTCTTGAAATAAATGTCGGGTTTCACTTCTGCTCACAGAGGCTGAAGAGGATTGGCTGCTAATATAATCTATAAAATAAAGTTTTATCTATTTTTTAGGCAGAAATTTATTTTCTCCTTTAAACCTGGACAATGGCATCTCTCTAATATGGAAAGAGCTTCACTCAAAATTCTTTTTAGTGGCTGATGGCACAAATTATAGGGTAGAGGTAACATAAACCCTAACTTAATTTTTTATAAGAATGCTATTGCTTGTTGGATTTTAAGTTTTAACCCATTAGTCTTGTAATATAAAAAGTGAAAATATTATTTAGCTTTTATTTTTGAAGGGCCGGGGTATTAAATAAGAGAAAATAAAAAATAAATTTTAAATTATAATATTAATATTTTTGAAAACATTTAGGGGGGCTATGGCCCCTTCTGGTTCCTCAAAGGCTCCTTCCTTGGATTCTGGTAAGGGATCTTCAGTGTATTTGTTCACGACCCTCTTTGTATACGTATCCTAAAATATAAAGACAAAGAATTAGACTTTCATACAAACAACCAACTTTAAAAATAATAAAATTTTAAACATTTACGAATGTTTTCTTAGAAAGTGGAGTAACAAACTACTCAGCATTATCCCTAGGCTTTCTCTTGTAGGTGTGTTCGTACACCTCCCTGTAAAGAACTAAGTAACCTTTTTCTTTTTTCCTACAAGATTAAAAAGTAATTTTAAAGTGATATAAATCAATACATATTACATTATTAAGTAAATCAATCACTTACCAACGCCTTTATGTCATTAAGAAAAGATCGGGCACCATCAGAGTGTATGCTCGCCTTTAGCATTGCTGCTCGATTTACCCTATTGGCTATGGACTAGGCTCGCCACTCATCACACATCCTATCCCAAATCTTCGGGAATATATTTTTGGGACCTTTATAATTCCAAGCGTTCAGTTCAGTAATGCTAATGTCATCTATAACTTATTTTTCCTTTTGTATAGTCTATCCATGAAATGGTCCGTTGTATTAGTCACTAGCAGAATCACATTGACTTAAGTGGGGTCAACTCAAGTTTCAAATTTTTTATACCTAGTGAAATTTTATAAATTTGTCAATATATAAAGGAAACTTCAAAAATGGCTACACTGAATTTATAAAACATACGTATTAACCTCATAGATTTTCAAAAAATAAATTATACCAATTAAATAATAATAAATTATAATAAGTATAAAATTGAATTAATACTTAGTTTGAATTTTAAGAAGTGTAGATTCTATCATTTCATTTATTTTTGTTATTTGACAATAAAATAATTTATTTTATTTTTTTGTAAATTCGTAACAATTTTAAACCATTTATACTATCTATAGTTAAGCATTTTAAAATGATTATTAATGAGTTCAATTCTAACTAAAAATTAAATGAAAATAAGGAATTCATTAATAAATTATTTTCATTTTCCTTATATTTTAAAATAATATAAAATTAAGTTTTTTTTTTTTTTTTTTTTTTTTCATTTACATTGTGTGCACCTTGACTAATTTACATCTCTAGTCTGATTTAAAATAGGTCATCTACATCGAGAGTAAGAAATTTGGTCTCTTGGATATTTAACCTTGGGAAGCAAATAAAGAGAGCACACATTTTTTTACCATAAGTTCAATCGTTTAGAATAAAGATAATAAAAATCCTGAGTGATATCGAATGAAACAAAAGATTTATATGTATGATCTTCATGATATAAATTTTTGTAAAATAATTAGTTTTATTAAAAATAAAAAATAGAATATCTTATAAAAATCTAATAATGAGTTTAAAACTAATTAACTTTAAATTGAGTAAAAAAAAAAAATTGACCTCACTAATCAAATTTCCTAGCACCACCATTAGTAGTAGTCTCTCAGACATTATGAATTACATCCAGTGAAATACCAACATCAAGCCTATATTTTCTTTTTAAACAAAAGAGTTAATGTTGATTAAAATTATGTTTATACCATGAAATCCAAATTTAATAATTGAAAGAACATACTATGAATGCATCAAATAATGGATCCCTGAGATCCCTGAAATAGTCATGATATTGAATAATAAGCCCTGGAAAATGATAAATTATCACCTGAGTGATCTCTCTTGTCACACTCTATGACGCGACAATGTGTAATAATTTAACTATGTAATATCAAAAAAAAAAAAAAAAAAAACTATGAAACAAAATAAAGCTAAGTGTGACACTTACACTTTGGTACTGCCTTGTTGAACAGTCTCAATGATGACACTAGTCCCCAACATGAGTGGCATTAGTAAGATGTATAGCCCATGGCTTCGTTAACTATCTATAAGATGAAAGCGGAGGGACCAATGAAGATGAAGATATTGATAGGAGATGAGGGGATGAAGGAAGTGATGAAGACGAAGTTAGTCATGTTGATGGAAGGCCTAGATAAGATGATGATGACCCTAAATGAATTTCTTTATTAAGTTGTCCTCTGGTGTCACACGAGTTAATGAATATGGAGTCTTAGAGGTCAAAATTGTAAAATAAACTTTTATTTGAGGATCCGAGAGTATTAGCACATTTTTAATGGTGAATAAGATTTGTGAGACAAATGGTTTCTCGTTTGAGTCAATGAGGTGAACTTTATTCATGTTTGTGTGTTTTGTCAAATTAACTTTGAAAATTGGGGCTCGTGTGGTAAAATTGTAAAATAGACTTCCATTTGGCAAGCCAAGACTAGTGACCTGCTCATGGTGATGAATAAGACTTGTAAAAACAAACGGTTTCTCTTTTGGGTCAACAGGGAGAATTTTATGAATGTTTTTTTGTTTAGTGAAATGAACTTTGAAAATCGATTCTAAGGGAAAAACTGTTAAATAAACTTCCATTTGGTGAGTTGGGAGTACTGGCTCATCCGCAGTGATGAATAATACTTGTATGTTATACTGTTTATTTTTTAGCTTAGTAAACATTCTAAGTTAACTATCATTAATGCATTTTTAGAAATGTTTACAAGGCATTGATGGATCATAGGCTGCTTTACATACTTACAATGAGCAAGCACCAGAGGATGAGTACGAGAAGGATGATGATGCTCACTTAAGAAAGGAAAAATAGCGTATATTTTTATGTACAAGTTAAATTATAATAAGTACTAATTATGTAGTTTGACTACTTTGTAGATTCTTTGAATAATTAATGCAATAAGTCTATTTCTTTCAATATTTCATGTGTATATCCTCTTCTTTAAATGTATAACATGTTTAAGAAAAAAAAAGGAACCAAGAAATGACAAAACTATCAATTACAACGCCTTGGATTATTAGAGACAGGCGAATGTGATGCTGATAAGTTGTTTTAAATAAATAAAAAGAAGTTAGATTTAACCTATTAAAGACATAAAGATTATCTCTGGTATAAGTTATCACCGACAGGAATCATGGTGTTACTGATAGGTTTTATGAAATAAAAATTTACAGAGATAAGGAACCTGTTACTCATAGTTACCAATGCCATCACCATGTTGCCGATAAGTGCCCATCAACTATTGAAGATAAATTAATGAAAGGAGAGTTGTCGCTCTTTGTTTTCTCTGATGTCTATTAGCGACGACCTATCAATAATAATGGTCATTAAGGACAATGACATGAACTATAAGCTTTCAGTGATGAGACTATGTCCTTGATAGTCATCAGCAACATGTTTTACAATATCAAGGACATGTATCAACTGTCACTAATAATGCTTTTTCTTGTACTGAGAATCAATAAATTAACATACATTCAACCAAAAATCCCCAAATCATAAATTCCATAAATCATACTAAACATTTTAGATTGACTAGTATACAATCAATCAAAATATCAAATTTAAACTAAATTAAACATATAAGTAACATTATATTTATCAAAAATTATATAACTCAAAACCTCAAAGACTCTTACCTTTGTCACAATAGAAAAAATTAAGGGTTCTAATTGGAGGAAAACAAACTTCAGCAACTGGAAAGTGTTCACGGGACACCAACAAAGCAGCAATGACAATGGCGGTAGTGCAGATGCTGGTAAAGAGAGTGAGATACTGAGAGAAAGAGACTGACTAGATCGAAGAGGACATCTAGTTTTCTTTAGCCCTTTATAGGGACTTGCCTGAGTAGTATGCTCTAAAGCCAACGTTATTAAATCTCTCTAGTATATTACATCTAATATAGTCTTATGATGTTATTTAACAATTATATGGCATTCTCATTTATCACGTATTTAGTATCTATGATAAATCCCATGGAATAAAAATAATGTAAATAAGAATAGTGGTGTGATCATGCTTATGATCAGATATCTTTTCTTAAACTTTATTCTTAAACATTCTTAATGGTAGGATCATTAATAATGGAAAGTAATGATCTAATTAGATTAGTACATGTTATGTTATCTCAAATTTTAAGGGTGATAGATCTCATGATAATTTATATAGTTGACACTATAACAAGCATGTAAGGTGCTTGTTAGAGAACAAGTTCACTGAATTGACTCGACCATTAAACACCCATATAGACTTTACATAGTATGAGAGTTCTTAATTGCAGTACTGCATATAATATTTAGATCTGAGGCATCATAGATACATTATACATAAATTATCATGTTTTGATGTTATCTACGTATAATTCATCATGAGTTATATAGGAGTAGATATTGGGTGTGACTATCTAATTATCATTTTTTGGTGTTATCTAAGTATATTTCACAATGAGTTATATAAGGGTAGATATTGGGTATGACTATCTTTGCATGGAGGTATATGAGTGCATAATAAGGATCTAACACTCTTAGTAAAGAGAGAGGAATAACAAGGAATAGTCTATGTTATCTAATAAAGATATAGCTCAAAAAGTTCATGGAAAGTGTGGTGTGAAACTAGATTAAGGACCACATGATTTATGACTTATAGATTGATACTTAGGATTAAACAATTTAGGGTGGACAGTAATCTATACTCTAATTTTAATCAAGAACATTGGAAGATAGAAAGATTGAATTACACAGTAATTGATAACAAAAAGGTCCACAATATATTTACATTACCTGGGTAATCATCACAAATTGCTAGGCATCAATCTTGACTTATAGGTAACTTGAGAATTAATCAACTAATAAATTCTCATTAATGGATGAATCAAAAGTTGTTTTGATTCAAATAAATTAGAAAGTTGTTTTAATTAATTAGATAGGGATATAATTGCAAATGCATCAAATGATATAACCTACTACCAATTCAATATGAACCTAAGAAGTCATACAAAAAAGAGTATAAATTAATTAAGAAGAGTTTTGAAGTTCCATGTAATTGTAAATAGTTGGTATTTGAATTTTAAAACAGAATTATCCTATTTTGATTAAAACTCTAGAATTAGGATTTGATCATATCATGCACCTAGAGTTTAGTAATTAAAATATTCTATTTAATTAAGGTAAGACTTCAATGAAAGTTAGTATGTAACTTTTATAGAAAAATACCACAGAGAATGCCAAAATCCTTTGTATTAGAGAATTTTGGCAAATTGAGTGCTTCTATGAGAACAAGTAAAATATCAACACTTATGCTAGCACACAAGGAGGTTTTTGACAAATCATCTCGAATCTCTTGATTGATTCATTTGTATGGCTACACACTACAAGATATTACCATAACTGTGTCTATAGTTATGCAAACTTAGAAAACAGAGATGTAGAAAATCACTTCCTATGTCTGCATTTTATATATCTATATCTCCATAATTGTAAACGCAGAAAAAATGCATAAAAATATTTATCAAAGCGTAAGTACAATTTTGCAGCCACGTTTACTGGTTTTATTTAGCGCAATTTTTCATGTGCTTTTTTGGGTCTAATATTTTATTTCTTGTGTTTTCCATTGCAAACACAAATAGAAAATTGGTGTTATTTTTAAAATATGTATATCCATGTCTGTCACTTAATACATTTGTGTCTGTAGTGGTTGACGCATATAGTTTTCCCCAAATTGAAATCTAGCCCGCGAATTTTCTTTTTTCTTCATTCTCTTCCCTTTGTAACCAATGGACCTTTTCTTTGAAAACTTTGAAAAATAGGTAGCATAGCTGAAGAAGATAACCAGAGTGCTTGTCGTCTTTCTTGTTCACCTGTCATGAATTTCTTATATTTAAAGGTATTTTTCTCTCTTTCTATTTCACTAGGTTTCTCTTTTTCTTTCTTGGTAGTTTTCTTTCTTTTTGTCTCTTCCATCTTGGGTTTAGTTCATAAATAGGGGGAGATTGAATTCGTGATAGCCGTAAATAAAGCATTCAATTGATTTTGGGTTGAGCTCTAAATGGTGAATTGATGTTGGATTTCTCCTTCTACTTGTCATTCTTACTAAAGCCATTACTTTCTTGATAGTCCTTGGATGAGTTATGTTATTGAAGAATAAGTCATTTTATTTTAAGTAATTAGCTTGTCAAAGTGGTTATTGATAGTCCATGGATGAGTTACGTTGTTGAAGAGGTTAATAATGTTATTGAGTTTCTAGCAGTTAACTCAATCCTCACCATTCAATTTGTGGTGATTTTCACTTGGATTTCGAGTGATACGGGTCCAACTCCTATTTTATGGTCTTGTGCTAGTCACATGAAATAATAAAAACAAGGATCGTCATACATATTTTTGGGACTATGTTTAAATGGTTTTAATTTATAAATAGTATGTTGGGTATATAGAGAAAAAAAATGCTTTATACATGCTAGTTAATTATAAAAACTTGGCCTAAACAAGTTCACAAATTTGTGGATGAATTTGTTCCGTGCTATGTCATTTTTCTCTTTTTGTTAAGATTATGTAATGTCATTCAAATTATCAAGTGTTACAATCTTATTAGTTCCCCATAAAGAAATCATAGATTCTAGGTATTTTGAATGGCTTACACTGTTGTTCTTCATGGGAGCTCATGAGTTGGTTTTCCATCACTCAATTTCTTCTTTGCCTGTTATTGCAATCTCTATTTTCTTTCTTCTAGTATTCCTTAACATATTTATGCTAATTGCATTTCTTTCAAGGTGACATATAGTGACTGAAAACATGCATACCAGTGTACACTATTCATTTTTTGTGGGTCATTGAATAAAACAAGCAAAAGTGAAAGATGATTGAGAAATTAATGGAAGGGTGTTCTCTTGTTTATTGTGTAAGGAAAATATGCTCTTATTTGTTTACGTATTTTTTGTGCTTCATTTTTTCTTCATCACTTAAATGTAAGGCAAATAATACTGAATAGTAAGTGGTATAGCTATACTTGTGTGTTCTCTTTCTTTAAAGGTGAGACTATACTTGAATTTCTTTTGGTTTAGCAAGTGTATTATGGATCAATACTTGAATCTTGTTTGGCTACACTCCAACAAGTGTATATACTATACTTGTGTGTTCTCCTTTTAGAATTAGTTGGACCCGTGTGTTCCCTTGCAAAATTATATGTGATTGACTTTGAAGCTCCTTTTGGTTTGCAATTAGTTTCTATTTTTATTATTACATAGTCATGCCTAGAGGATGTGCTACCCCATTCTGAGGACGTCATGGAGCTTTATCTATAACTTCACCTCCAGCTCTATTTACAATTCCACCTCCTAGCGTTCCATTACTTGCTCTATCCTCAGAGCAGGTTCGAGACCTTCATGACATGGGCTCAGATCAGATCCTATCGAGCTTGACATGTAAGTTACAATTTCAAATTTTGATAATGAATTTTCTTATTTGTTGAATTTTTATGACTTTCTTTATTCTTACACTACTTAACTTGTATTGCAACTACAAATCATGATCAAGATATCTAGCATATGATAGATTTTGAGTTTCGTGTAAAGGATGACGTCCCTATGAGATGGGAGACATCTCTGAGTGTGGTGCTACCACAGAGAGGGGGAAGAAAGGTAAGAATAAGATTGCCCCCCATGAAGTTGAAGAGGATCGTCTACTCATCCACATAGTTGGAGATAAGTAAGTAAATTATCTTTATAATTTTGTATTCAATTGTATTTATATCTTATATTTTACAAACGTTTGTTTCTTTTTGTTCGTATTACAGAACATTCAAAAACACTAATGTGGGCATTACCAGAAATGGTATTATCATACAGCACCTTCTAGGTCTGCTCTTTAAGTACTAAAAGTTCCAGGAGGACATGAAGTTCTTATTCTTTAATGATTTTATGGGAAGTTCAACTATATTGTTTAAGTTTTAATATGTTGCTAAATTATTGACAACATGTTTTTGTATTGTAATTTATGCTGCAGAGAAGGTTTAGGGTCCTTCCGGAGCAAAATGCTGCATCTTAGGCTATATTAGATGCAATAGCCGCGAAGAAATGCAGCGATGTATTTCAGAAGCTGTGTTCTAAATTAAAGAGGAAGAAGCCATTAGGCCCACTAGCTTAGAAGGAGGATGGGCACCTAGATTGGATCCCATAGAATTGTTGGGAGTCATTGTGTGACGAGTAGGCGAGCCCTAACTTCAAGAGGCGCTCCTGGACAATGGTCGCGAATAGAATAGTAGGTGATGAGCTTATTCACCATGTAACTAGCTCCGTTAACACAACTGTTCACTAGAAACAACTAGTTAGTAATATTTTATTTAATAAATATTAGTTAAAAATTTGTATCACAGTCTTTTTAACTAATGTTGTTTTAAATTTTTTTTGTACAGGAGAAAAAGTTGGGTCGAAAACTTACAGTTATTGAGGTTTTCGACTGCACTTACAAGAGAAAGTCCAGTGACTTTGTTGACATGAAGTTGAAGACCATCAGTGTTAGTACTATTTGTCTTTTTTTTTCTTTTACATAGTTATTTTTTTGTTTCAAGTACATAACTAGTTTTTATTTGTAAGAGAAGTTTAAAGCTTTAAAGATAGCGGAGATAAGGCAATCTAGCACTGGACAGCAAGATAATGCTAATACACCTGGTTCACTTGCTGAGGTCCCTGTGAGTGACCCGACTTTCTTTGTGAAGCTTACGGGCGACAAGTGGAATGGCCTCATCTACGGTTTTGGAAGTTGTATCAACTCCCGAAGTCACAAGGACAATAGTTTCTATCATCGATGCTCACAGCTATTTGTCCAAGGTAATTAATTAGAGTTGCATATTAATTTAAGTATAACTTATAACATATTTATTTTGATTATTTCAGGTTTCATCTCCTATATCCGAGCCTACGAACTTAAGTCAAACTGACGAACAAGCTGGGGATGACGAAAACATATGAAGATGATGCCAATTTTTAGATTTATGTATTTATTTATTGTAAATAATGTTGTTACGACGTTTTTGTATAATATTTTTTTTATTTATACATAATTTAGATCTAAATATAAAAAATTCTTTTGAAGCATGTATTTACGAGTATAAAATTTAAATTTAAATAAAAATAAAATAATTAAATTATTTTAAATATCTGCATAAGCCTAACACAGACATAGATAAATATAAAAAATTAATAAAAAAATATGCGTCTGTTTTTTTTGCATATTTGATGCATATATAATTGTATCTGCCTTTGCTTGTCAGTGTCTGAAAACCAGACTTTGAAACGTGACACCCAATTATTGGCATGTAGATATTGCGCCTGCCTTACAAATGCAGAAATATAAACGTAAAACTTATTTGTATAAAAGCAGAAAATAGTATCTGAGTCTCGGTTTACTGCGTCTGCTTATCTACATTTACGTGCGGACGCATATTATTTTATGTGTCAGTAATGTGACGTTCTGCGTTTGCATTGCACAGACGCAGATAATACCTTTTCTTGTAGTGACGCTTAGAGATTATATTCCATGTGCAACTTTGTCATCAAACTAAGATTATTTGAATCGATTCAAGAGATAAATTTATTTATTAGATTAATAAAAAATCTTAATTCATAAACAAGAGCATATCCTAGTGATTTTGCTATGTCACAAAATTTCAATTTTCCTGGCATAATCAAATCCTTACATCGCCTTTCTCTTATCATTTCTAATTTGAATTATTTAAACAGTGCATTCCTTGTATAGAGGGAATACAATGAACATATGCCTCATCAACCTTCTTTAAGGTTTTTACTCCTGGTCATTTCCTTGCCAAATTTTCTTGATAACATAGAGAGAAAAAAGTGAGGGCCTCCATCCCTCTCCAGGCTTGACGAGACACTTCTTTATTGCCTTATCCATGCCATTATAATAATGGCATCAACAAATTTTTTGCAGAAATTATATTCGCATCGAAAAGGAGAGGGAATAGGGTATGCTCTCTCTTCACTCTCCATCTTACCTCGCCAAACTGTATTTTTTTGTAGTAATAACTTTGTATTTATCTATTTGTGGATCTAAATTTAATACTAACAAATCATATAATCCAATCCAACAATCGAATGCAAGTGGCATAGCCCACATATATTAGTATGAGAGTGTTACTTTTGTGATCTCCGATATCCAAGTACTTGACTACCTTTACATGGTCTTCTTGAATGAACAAGTCTTTGGAGTAAACTACAAGTTAAAGTGAAATGAAAGGGACAAAGGGCCACTTATTTTTTGAACCAATTCACATTTCAATATCTTTTGTTATTGGATTAGAATTCACAACATGAGCAAATGGGTTTTGAAGCTATTGGGGAATGAATCAAAGAAAGTAAGCCCTACCAAGAAGAAATGCTAACCAAAATGAGGGATGAAATTTGAAAATTAGTTTTGCTGAAATATTCAACTTAATTGATATGATTAAGTCCACTCAAATAATTGTTATGATTCACTCAAATTCCACATATTTTGACTAATTCAAGGAGAAAAGGGATTCATCTGAATTTCAAGACGCTCTTCAAACCAATCATAGACTTTATTAAGATAGGTAAACCAAGAAAACCCTCGTAGCACAAGCACAACAACACAATTATCAGGGACACGCTTTACCACTGAGCTAATAGCCCGTCATGCAAGTCTCCTGCAATGGGCCCGCTCTGCCACCACAACAGGTCAAAAAAGGAAAGACCTTTCCCTTTGGGGGTAGAAAAATCATAATTGGGATAGTGGTAGAAACCTAAATAACTACATTGATCTTTGTAACTATGCTACCGACGGAATTTAAAAAACCTAAAAGATCATATATTTTAGGTAAATATGATTTGTTATGAGACCATGTAAACAAAAATTCTTTTTAAATGATGAGGAGTTGAATCAAACATAATTAATCATTCAATTATATTATTTTTTGAAAATAATTTTGTATAGATTCAAAATTTTATAGGCTATAAAAAAACTCAATATATTTTAACAAAAGACATCTTAAAAGAGGGTTATTGGTTAATAATGTATGCTCTATTCATTTATTTTATGTACTCGAATCTCCTTAAAAGAGGTTATAGGGATAAATTTTTTATTCTTGTCATCGATGAACTGTTTTTGATCAAACTATAAAAGCAATTAATTGACTTATGCATAAGTTGACCGCTAAATAATAATAAAAAAGTATATTCTAATAATGCTTTAAGGTCATCAATTCATTATTGAAGTTAAGAATTTATTCACGGTCAAGGGGCATTACATACATGAATTTAAGAGCGATATGTCTAGTATTCAACTGAGACGTCCTGCAAGAGCATCCGTGTACATTGTTTCTCATTTGTGGACCTTGTATTGATAGTCAGAAATCATGTGGTTAATTTCAAAAGTTCTTGGACAGCTAGGTGTCACTAATTTTAATAATGCATTTTCATAATGAACCAACAACTTATTTTCTTGTTAGCAAAAAAAAATAAAAATAAATAAATAAATAAATAATAAATAAAATAAATAAATAAATAAAATAAATAAAAAGAAAAAAAGAAAAAGAAAGAAAGAAACTTATTTTCTTCTTGTTTATTAACAAGTCCATCACGTTCATTATTTGAAAAAGATAAGTATTACAGTACCAAAGTGGATGACATATTTTTAATTAATTAACAATATAGATTAGTTGCATGTAAACTTTTAGAAAAATGATATATAAAATATAGAAGACTTATAGATTTCGATCTATGTTATTATAATGAAATTATTTTAAAAAGATATTTATTTACGTGTTCTTATATTTTGGGGTAAATTTTTAATAAATGATATTTATAGAATTCATATATATATAAATTATACAATAATCACTTCTTCAACAATTAGGATTATTGTCAAATATGAAGGATAATGTTATTAACAGTTGTCACTGTTGACTATAATTTATATTCGATAATTGTGTTTTTACCCGAATATTATTATTTATGAAAATAAAATAGGTGGCCTTATTGCCATAATTATTTTTGTCCTTTAAAGGGCAGAAGAGGAGGACCCACTAGACCTCAACAACATGCCTGATGAATATTACTCGTTACAAACTTGAAAGAAAATCAAATCTAACTTATACTTATTTTATTTTATTAGAAAACAAATAAAGAGTTCTGGAAAACAAAAAATACAATTAAAACAAGTTTTTCCAAAAGTTTGAAATTTAATTTACTAAATGCATGATTTCTTGTGTGTTTCTTGAAAAAAAAAAAAAACACGTTCAGAATGAAGGTCAAAGACCTGGTTAGCTAGTACGTTGGTCATTTATAAAATGAGTATTCAAGCAAACTAATATATAAATTTATTTATTTTTTGGTTAAATTTATATATTTGTTTATGAATTTAAAAGTAACATAATAGCAAATTTTTAGTTTCTCAAATATTATTATGAGTTTTTATTATTACATATATATTTTTCAGTTGTTATTTTGTTTCAATGGACTATTTATTTTCTTTTTAATTCTTATGTATTTTAATATTAATAGGATTATAATAGTTTTATGATATGATATTTTTTTTTCTAATTCTTTTCAATATTAATAAATATATAATTTATCAATAATTATTATAATTTAAAAATTCAATCATAAATAAATTTTTTATTTTATTTATTTATTCAATGTCATTAATTAATTTAAAATATTATTTTTTTAACTATAAATTTTTAGTATATAAATTTATAAATATAGTTTATTCGTAACATGTGTCACGAAAGTGAACTAAATAATACATCTAGCTATAAAATGTATGATACAATTGTGCTTGTTTTATTCGATTTCTTTTTTAAAATTTGGGATGATGTTTTATTCAATTTCTTCCACTCGATGATCAATTTTGTCTTTTTATGTCGGTTGATTAACTAAATATAATGAGGCATAAAAGGAAAAACCTAATTATTGGGAAACAATAAAGGTAACCACGTGCAGTTCTTGTTTTTCACATGTATAAACCTTATGATACGCAAGATATAGCTTTTTCACTAATTAAGTAATTAATTAATTAATATTCCACTTAGGTAAAATGTTTTTTATTGATGCAACCATATGCTATTTCAACTTTTCATTTAATATTGCTTGTAGTACTATTCCACGTGAAACGAAGCTTCTGCTAATTTGGTTTCAAAATTTCAATTATACAACGCATTAATGTGATTAAGGGCATGGTACACTTTTTTATTTATTTATTTATTTTTTCTTTTCAAAAATATGAATTCATTATTTATATTGTATTATAATATCATAGTAAAAATCAAATCTCATGATTTAAACAACTCAGTCTTAAATCATTTAATTAATATACCTTCTACATACCTAAACACACAGTTGTAATTAATTAATTAAAGTTCACTCATAGTAATTTGGTTTAATTAGAGATCTGCTATGATTAATAGCTTTAAATACGATTTAGTACTTTCCTTTAATTATTTCCTACATTTTTGTGACATATATTAATTAAAATAAAACTGATTTGATTTTGTATTTATTATATATATATATATATTAAATTAATTCATTAGACATGATTCAAGTGATAAAACATTTGAACTCAATAATTAAGAGTCTATGTAATATCAAAAATTTGAACTTGTAGATAAATATTTGTGAAGAAAGATATACTTAAATTTTAAACAAGATTAAACTTATATTTAAAATATACGAGAATACTTGTAACAAAACAAAAATAATAACAAATTTATGGGGTATTTTTGTGGTTCTCCAGTGCTATTTTGAATTTTCAATATAGCGTGGCCACATCTAGAAAAATATGGTAACTACTATCTTGTCTTTTACAAAAGCCACCTCCAATTTCATTTCCTCCACATATTCACCAAGTCACTCTCTCTTTAATCTTATAATGGACAATTTTGCGATGTTGCCGTCTCAACTGTAATGTCTAATATTCATATTCTTTTAAGGGATTTACTAATATACACATCATTACTTAAAAATATATATTGCTTTTATTACAAAACAATGAATTTTGCCCTTTCATATATAATTAATGTGAATAGACTCCAAATAGATATAGCATTATCATCAAATTTATTTAGTTGTTTCCAACCTGATCAACTATTTTGGTCGTATATAATATATTTTAGTACCATCACTTTATACTAACACACACATAAAATAAAAATAAAAAGGTCCAATTAGATGTCGAAAAGTGTCCAAATTACTATGGCATTCCGAGACCTACATGAGAAAACATTGACTCAGTAGCCAGCATATATCTATATATATATATATATATGTGCATATACATTTACGCCTGCATTGTCACTCAGTAGTGCTCACATATATCTTTAATTTTTTCCCCCAATTAATATTTAATTTGGTTGTCTTTCTAATTCAAAAATGGAAACCAAGGTCATCTCCTCTGGAATCCGGTACACAAACTTGCCCGAAAGTTATGTTAGGCCGGAATCGGATCGACCCCGGCTCTCTCAAGTCTCTGCCTGTGAAAACGTTCCGGTCATCGACTTGGGTTCTGAGGACAGAAACCAAATTGTTCAACAAATTGCTGATGCCTGCAAATCCTATGGTTTTTTCCAGGTACCTTTTCAATTTTTTTTTCCGGCTATTTATTGCCCAATATTTCATCATATATGTAGTAAATATCAATTTATGATTAATTAAATTTATATATTTAATTAAGGTGATCAATCATGGAGTGTCTAAGGATGCAGTGGAGAAAATGTTAGGGGTGGCATATGAGTTCTTTAGTTTGCCTGTAGAGGAGAAGATGAAGTTGTATTCAGATGACCCAACAAAGACAATGAGATTGTCAACAAGTTTTAATGTGAATAAGGAGAAGGTTCATAATTGGAGAGACTATCTTCGACTCCATTGCTATCCATTAGACAAATATGTACCTGAATGGCCTTCCAATCCTCTTTCATTCAAGTAACTTTTCTCTCTTTTTCTCTCTCTCTCTCACTAGATGTGTGGACAAAGGGTGCTAACCTTTCTATGAAAATATACATTTTTATGTTTTATTTTCTTTATTAAAATAATATCATTTTATTATAACTATAATTTTTGAGTATAACGACATTAATTAAATTTTTTAATATTATTATATAATTATAAATTATAACGTATCACAATATGTGGTCCACTCTAGAAGTTATAAGTACAGAATCATATCAGAATTATAAAAAAGTTTGACAGAGAATTTTTCTATTGAATATCTTCATTCTTTCGGATATATTTCAGATCTTTCTTAACAATAAAAAAAATAATTAAGTAATTCAAAGAACAAATCTATAGTAGTATGATTGAAGCGTCAAATAAGTATGCAACTTTATCATAAAAATAGGCTTCTGAATTGGGTAGCTAGCTAGTATGATGATGTTAGATTCCCATTATTTATAGCTAAGTAATTCAATATCCCTTCTTCAAAATATTTTGTCAAATATATTAGACACAAGAAAAAAATTATATCTATTTTTAATGAAAAAGAAATACTACCCACCCACCATGGTGCTAAGCAACAAATTGTACATGTTTAATTAACCATGTGATCACATGCCCCCTCATCAGAATTTGCTCTCTCTCTCTCTAAAACTTGCACAAAGAAAAATATAAAATATATCAAAGGCAAGTTCTATTAAGGTCTGCCTCTTCCTGTGCATATCTTGTTTCGTTTTCTGAGTAGGAAATGTGTAATTGGTTTGCGGCCAATTAAAAAGCACTATATTTTCTGTAATATAACTGATAAGATTGACTGAGCTGGATCCATGGAAGTACGTGAAAGTCGTCGGTTGACTTTGTCATAATTGGTGCAAGTGGCTGGGACCCACGATTGGGTTTAAATTGGTACTTGTATGATTAAATATCACGAGTCGGGAGCAGTTGTGGACATTTTGGTAATTCAATGTTTTGCTGACATCAGAAAATGGAATCTTGTTGACGTCAGCTAATGAGGTCCATTGGAATTGTCTTGGATGCTACCTCTCAAATTTCCGGGTTTTCCTGCTTTCCTTGTTTTCATTCGGGCCCAAAAAAAAAAAACTGACATGGCTAGTCAAATTAAATTTTGTAAAATTTTAAATTTTGATTTCTCCAAATTGAATAAATTTTTATAGGCGTTTTGATTAAAAAAATTAACTTTTTATTTAATTTTTTTTAATAATAATACTGTATTTCTAATATTAATTTAATTCAAATCATATATTATTTGAAATTCAATTCAAATTTCAAATAGAATTCCAATTCGATAAAAGTACGACTCTAATGATGTGCCTATTTATATTTTGATAAATATAAATGATAATTGGTACTAATAATATATTTTATTTTCTTATCCTTTAATAGTGTATTAAATATTAGTTGTTTCTTTTTATTGGGTAATGTTGCTTTTTACTACCCAAAAATTAATAGTCCTCGATCATTGTATCAAAAATAACTTGGGCTTTTTCGATCACCTAATCACCCTTTACTTAAAATTAGTGACTGAGTGGGCAGATTGGCCCAAAAGGAATTTTGCCCAGCACAGTTTAGTCTCGGCGCCATATAGTTTCTGCTTTTGCCATGAAAGGTAGTGGTTTTATAAGTGAAAAATCACATCCAATCATTTTATGCCACTACCCTATGTTTTGTGTATTAGTTCATGAAATTGATGAATCACTTGCAGAAGATAGAGGTGTGGAAGGTGTTACAAACAAAGGAAAGAAAGCTAATAATTAAAATTGTTCTTGTTGTGGCATTGACAGGGACACCGTGAGTAATTATTGTGAGCAAGTTCGGGAACTGGGTTACAGATTAGAAGAATACATGTCAGAGAGTTTGGGACTGGAAAAGGATTACATGAAGAATGTTTTAGGTGCACAAGGACAGCATATGGCAGTAAACTATTATCCACCTTGTCCAGAGCCAGAGCTCACTTATGGATTGCCTGGACATACAGACCCTAATGCACTTACAATTCTTCTCCAAGACTTACAAGTTGCAGGTCTTCAAGTTCTTAAAGATGACAACTGGGTTGCTGTTAATCCTGTACCTGATGCATTTGTCATCAACATTGGAGATCAATTGCAGGTAAAGTTAATTTTACCTTAAGTTTCATTCATCCCTAAGAAAATTCTAACAAATATGATGAAAGTTGAGTTTGATTGCAGGCTTTGAGCAATGGGATTTACAAGAGTGTGTGGCACAGGGCAATTGTAAATGCTGATAATGCAAGGTTGTCAGTGGCTTCATTTCTGTGTCCAAGTGATGAGGCATTAATAAGCCCTGCAAAACCACTAACAGAGAATGATTCGGGTGCCCTATACAAGGGTTTTACATATCCTGAATATTACAAAAAATTCTGGAGCAGGGACTTGGAAAAAACACACTGCTTGGATATTCATTTCAAGAATTAGTAGCAGCCAGTAGTGCCATTAGTGACTATCTCTTTGTTGGGTTTTCCTACCATTATAACGAGCTTGTTGTCGGAGAAATTGGCTCAAATAAATGTGTGGAAGCCCTCCTCAGCTCTCCGTTCCTTCAAATGTTATTAATATTTTTGCAACAATCATAGTAGGTAGAGAATAAGTCATGTATTGTTATTTCATATGTTGAACCTTTTAAAACTTCATTTTGCTGCAGGTTGTTTCATTTTTGTAGGCTTCCATATTATATGAGTTTGAACTCCATTTCTTTGTTGTAACCTGTAGAACAAGTTTACATCTTCCTGAAGTAATTGTTGTGCTGTTCATCTTCATTTGAGCTAAGCAGTTTTCCAAATTATTACATAAAATTCAGTCAGCAAATACTTTTTACAAGTGGAATACTACTAGAGGAAGTTCGAAGTTTACAATACTCAGAACACTTACTCATGCCTGTTGTCTTTTGCTGACTGAACTTGGGGACGTGTGGTCCAGATTTGACTATCAATTTCCTGTTTTATTTGCATTCAAACTGTATAATTTTCAACTAATTAAGGAAGTCATCGGCGATCCTTAATTTCAAATCTGAAGGCTAGCATGGAAATATAGGCATGATCCTTGTCCTTCAGACCTAACTTATGATTAGTTGTTATTAATTGACCTCATATTCATCTTGGTATCTCCAAGTAAGCAATTTTCATCCATTTAGCTAATGGCGTTGATTTGAGGAAAGACATTGAAGACTTTAACAAAAATTTAACACGAAATTGTACCAAAACTTGAAATTGTAACATATCAGACTATAGGAAATGACATTTCAAAGTATTTTATTATGTACTTGCAGAACTCATGCAGTAATCTTCTTATTGTTCTTTTTCTTTTATGCGAAAACTACATAATCTAGAAGCCCACCTTTGAAACAGATACAATCACAACCTCAAAATGAAACACATATAATCACAACCTCAAAATCCAAATGTAGATGCCAAGCCTAAGGGCTTAAATCTTCTTGAGGAATTCCATGACATATGTGTTAAAAGCACAACACGCAACTTGAAAACCTTGAAAACCAGCTCCCTTAGCCAATGACTCAAACTCTTTCTCTGTCCTCTCTTTCCCACCTGGGTTATGAGCCAACATGATAACATCAACATGAACAATACTTTTTGTGGCTAGACTGCTGTCTGGGGCTACAGGAAGAATGCCTTCAGCAACAATCACCTTTCCATTGTCTGGAAGTGCTTCATAGCAGTTCTTCAAAAATTTCAAGCAGTGTTCATCACTCCAATCATGACATATCCACTGTATAATACAAAGCATACATGTTATTCATCATCGATAGATTCAGGAATCAGTACCACTAGACCAACACAAGTTATCTATTTGGAGCCTCACTCCTAAAACCAGTGTTAAGAGGACAGGCCCATATATTCATATGTAATGTTAAGTTTCACTATGTTGGTAGTGTGAGGAATTTCCACATTGACATGTACTACCGGGTAGGCGAGATAGTGAAAGGGAATCAGTACAACTAAACACAAGTTACCTACTATGGAGTAGGTGAGATAGAGAAAGGTGTTTAGATAAAGTAAACCTCACCTTCATGAAAATAGCATCACCTTTGGGAACACTTGCAAACATGTCTCCTCCAACATGTTCCACACCTGCACCAAACATTATGAATTCCAATAAGCTATCAAAAGTCATAGCACTAATCATGAAGTGCAGGCTGACGATGCCATCAGGAACAAATTAATGGGCCTTTTACAAATGGGGTTGCTGAAACTTAAGTTTCTGAGCATACCAGGATGTGATGGAGCATCTTCAATGACATGAGGCAAGTCAAAGTTGATACCCTTAATAGAAGGGTATTTAGAGACAATTGTGTTAATTACAGCTCCTGTCCCACCACCAACATCAACCAATGAAGAAAGTCCTTCAAAGCCTTTATAAGTCTCCAAAATCTTCTTCATTGTAATGGTTGAATGATCAGACATTCCCTTGTTGAAAACCTTGTTGAACCTTGGGTCTGTTCCATGGTACTCAAATGCAGTCATTCCATATGCTTTGTTGAATGGAATTCCACCATCAAGCACAGCATCTTTCAAGTGGTACCTATAGAGAATACCAATTTTGTTCTCCATTTCATTAACATTTACCAGAAGAACCAATCTAGAATATTCCAACTTTGACAGCTAAATACCATTTCTAAATGCTAACTGCTTAAATTGTCAAAATCAAGGTTACACATATCAAACTACACCCACTAAAGTAATATTGATGATAAGCTTATTTATTATAGAAGATTGTGAAATGCATATTTAATACTAAAATGATTTTCAACAATTATAATAAATTATATATATATATAAATATATCAGACATCAATTTAATGCCAATATCTTTATATTTAATATAAGCAATCATAAAGCATTTTGTCAACTACTGATATAATATTATTATTCAAGAATAACGCAGATGACCAATAGGGTACACACATCTTTGGGTAGGTGAAACTTGAAAGTAGTTGACAATTCCTACTATGTGAACACCTTTTAGACCATAATTACTAGTTTGAACAAGTACACTAAAAGTGCCATTAATTATTATGAATTAAAATCAGATTACAATATCAAATGATTATTATTTATATTCCTGCATGAATATAATTATGAGAAAATAAAAAAAGCAGAATAAGAAATTGAATACTACCAACTCTCCATGAGAACCTTGTCATGATTCATGAGAGAAAGAGGTGCAAGAGAAACACCATCTTCATTCTTAACCAGAAATTTACAAACAGGGGCTAAACCATAAAGCCTCTCAACTCTGCCATCAGAATGAGTTCGAAGAGAGTAAGTGAGAACAGAGTAACTAGCCAAGAGGAACAACATACGGTCCAGCAAATTTGGTGCATCTGGGTTAGTGGTTGGGAGCTTAGAAGCAATATCAGTGGGTGACAAAAAAGAACCAGGACCAGCCTTGGCTATGATTTCTAAGACATCAAGTTCAAGGGCTGCTTTTAGAACCATTGGAAGAGCAGAGGCACTGATTAATTGCATGGCAAAGAGGTTTGCTTCATCATCTGGGATTTGGGTTTGAGTTATTTGGGTCTCACCGGCTGAACCCATTTTTGTGATTTGGTTGCAAATGGTGGAGGGGGAAGGTGGAAAACGGAGCAAGTTTGGAAATAGTACTGTAAGTACAAGGCATGTATGCAAAGTGGCCTGTATTTATAAACACTTAAACATTCAAATCCTGAGTTGCTGACCAAATTTCTAGGTGTACCCTACACAACCACCACAAAGGGTCCCACACTAAAGCCTATGTAACAGAGACTTCCCCCCAAATTTCCAATACCACACAACTACCCAAAAATTAAGGGTCCCACACTAAAGCCTAAGTAAGAGATACTCCACAATCATAAGTAAAATTTAGCCAATTAATATTATTCATGTATTGACTATTGTAGCCTATAGGGTGTGTTGCTTGAATTTTCAAACTAATATTTATATTGACATATGCTTTTTAATTTTACCATAAATTGTTTTTAAAACAATTGGGTTAACTTTTTCTTTGATAAGTTTGGGTATAGCGGAGTTGGTGAGCTTAATCAAAAGATACATTGACGGAGGAACACCTTATAGAATATTTTTCATCATCTACAACTAAAAACATTATTGAAGCCAACTCATTAAAAAACTTTCACATGATACACATTAATTATTAAAGAGACTAACTCTTTTCAATTTTCTTCAATAAATAGAAGGAGACGCACTATATTTATAATTAAAGAAGGATAATATTACATGTCAAACAGACCAAGTATATTAAGTACAGTATTCAAGCTCTTATTTTTGTAACTCTTCTAACTGCATAGATAAGCTTACACTAACCTGTGAATTTTGTGATCTAATTCTGAATTTTCTTTGGGAGGAAGCAATTGAAATATAATAATATTGATTCATATAGATACAAAAGAGTTGGTTCTATATTGATTCAAATACTATACCTACGGGATAGGGATAGAAAAAAAAAAAATTAGTATTTTTTATCAAACCGATGGAGCTTAAGGAATGGTGAAGGGAATAAAAAAGAAAAGAGAGGAAATACTAATACAAAAAAATAATAAGTAAGTAAAACGACTTTCTCTTCTATATCCCATTTACCTATTTTTTTTTTTTGAAGTTATTCACTAGAGCAATTATGATAAGGAAATCAATTCGGGGCAAGTCTTCGGATTTATAAGTTTATAACCTTGTGGCCCTCGACAGACCTTTTCAATTTTATACAATTCTTTCTAGACTTTTAAATTGAAGTGCAACAAAAGATTCTGATTTTTTTACAATCTATTGTAGATATTATCATAGTAATATCTTCATTAGTTTTTATTAATATTAGTATTCATTTTTTTACAATCTATTGTAGATATTATCATAGTAATATTTTCATTAGTTTTTATTAATATTAGTATTCATTTTTTAGACAGTTTATTATATGTTATATTCTATTTTATTATTATGTATATTTTATTTTTATATTATTGTAAAATATTATTATATATTAATATAATATTGTATTAATACATAATATTTTATTTTCTATTTATATTAATATTTATATTTAGTTTAATTAGTTTAGTTTTTTTTTTTTATAGTTTTGCAATAGAAGATATAATTTTTTTGGAATACAAGAAGTTTGATCCCTTCTTATTGTTTAATTGTTTATTTTCTTTATCTTTACTTTTTAAAAGTTTGACCCCTCCTTATTATTTAATTGTTTGTCTTCTTTATTTTTTTAAATTGGAGGCTCTTATATTTTATTTTAATGTGTTTCACAATTAGAAAGATTAAGGAGAGGGGTAATTTATTTTTGAGTCCAGAATGTTAAAGAAAAAAGAGAAATAACAATACCCACTAGAACGGCTAATCCAATTCATAATGATATACCGGAAAATACAATATTTTTATTACTGGGAAGCCAATATAACAACTACAATGACTGTACTTCAATTAGGCAATGACATTGTTCTTATGGGGATGTAAAAAGGGAAATATATGAATGGGATTTATCTCACTTTTGGCATGGTGGGGTGATATAAATATTTATTGTTTTTACACAAATAAAACTCGTGTTTTCATCTTGCTTATCTTGGATATAAATATTTATTATTTTTAAGCAAATAATATTAGTTTTCTCATTTTTGCTTCAGATTCTCGCTAAAGAAAAAACTTTACAAATAGAAACTCTTTTCTATTATTTTGAGTTTTAGTATAATTATAATTATATATAATATATAATATACAGATCACTTATATTAATACTAGCATCCAATGTACTAAAAAAAACTAATCATAGATTAACTTCTTGTCCTTTAGTAATATCACTATATCAGTGTACTATAATTTCTTCATAGTAGTTGCTTATTTGTAACTTTCGTATATACCATTAAAACCTACTTTTTTATTAGTAATTAATTTTTTGGACATATCCCTTTTACTTGAAAAGCCTACATTATCAAATTACTGTTTACTTTTATTTTTTTTAATTAACTTATACTTGCACATAATAAAATTACCAGAATGTACAAGAACAAGAAATACATACCAGCTTTCCATGAGGACTTTGTCATGATTCATGAGAGAAAGAGGGGCAAGAGAGACACCATCCTCATTCTTGTCAAGAACTTGCAAACTGGAGCTGCACCGTAAAGCCTCTCAACTCTGCCATCAGGAAGTGTTTTCAGGGAGTATGTCAGAACAGAGTAAGTAGCCAACAGCCGTAAAATCCGGTCCACCATCACCGGAGCATTTGGGTTTGTCGTTGGAAGCTTAGAAGCAATGTCGGAAGGTGAAAGATACGCGCCAGGTCCAGCTTTCACAATGATTTCTAAGAGATCAAGCTCAATTGCTGATTTGAGAATCATGGGGAGAACAGAGCCACTGGTTAATTGCATGGCGAAAACCGCTGCTTCTTCATCGGATAATTGCAATTGGGTTGAACTTGTTTGGGTCTCACCGGATGAACCCATTTTTGTTGAAGAAGAGGAAGAAGACGGTGGTGGTGGTGGTGGTGGAGAATTGGAGAGGGGTAACAGATGAAGTGGCTTTAAATTAAGCTTGGAGGTATATGTAATTACCAATAAAAAGTGGACTATAAATAATGAATGCCACGTACTATTTGTTTGGCACAAAAGAAACTGCCCACCAAGAAAAAGATGACATGTCGTCAAATTATATCTCATTGCACGTCAAATATCAATTATTTTCATTAATTTTAATTAAATGAAGTGAAGTTGTTATAAATTACAATAATTAATTACTAAAAAAATTATAATAATTTTGTTTATACATTAAATAATACATTATTATCTATTTATGTGTATAAATAATATTAAATCATTCGACCTAGAAGATTTTTTCAACAATTGTGTACAATAATTTATCATTGCACCCAATCTCACACTAATCTCTAGAATTATATCCATATGCAAGTGAAAAATGAGATAAAATTAGCAATGCTTCCAACATAATATTATTAAAAAAAAAAAAAAAAGAATTCCATTTGTTGGGAATTGCCAAGGAATTCAAAACCAAGGGTCCGGTTGGTTGGAGAATCAACTTTTTCTTTTGCTTCAATTAGAGAACTTCTAATGAGGTCCATAATCAATTTACGGGGCCCTTTTCAGGAAAGCAAACAATTTATGGGACCCACTGTTCGTGGCTCTGAAGCTTCAACAATTGGGACAAGTTATTTTTAGCCACATGTTGTTGAGTTTGAGATAAACTTCTCATCAAGTTGAATTAATAAAAATTTTATCTATTTTTAAAAATTAGGTGATAAAATATTATATCCTATTAAACTTAGATGAATTAATCAAAAAATTAGATTAAATTTTTCATCGATTGAATTTTATTATACAATAATCAATTATAAGAACAAAAATAAAAAGTATATGTAATATTTAATTAAAAAATAATATAAATTAGAATGTTTTAGTATTACTGAATATTAAAATAAAAATTTGTCAACTCTTCACCAACTATCCCACCTACTCTACAAATTCTTTATTCACATAATGGCAGCAGCACCACTTATGATGTGATCGCCACCATAAAAAAAATTAGTTTAATTTTGTTTCTAAACCTATTATGGATTAGTCTTTAAATACCTTCTCAATCTTTTTTTTTTTTTTTTTTTTTAGTATATATGAAAGTTAGAAAATTTATATTTTTTATTTATTTAATAGGTATGTGTATTTGGATAAGCTTGTATGTACATCGACTAATTATCTTTTCAGTTCGGTCAAATACGTCAAAATCAAAAAATTTATAAAATATTATTCTGTATAATTTTATCAAGGATATTCAAACATAGAAATTCGTTGAATTGAGCAAAATTTGTTAACAAATTGATTAATTCACTTGGAGTTTTGTGAGCATATATATTACTCTTCCCAAATATTTTTTTCATAAAATTTATGAAGGGAACATATTGTTAATCATTGGGCATATCAGTTAAACTTTACATTCAATTAAAAAGTTAAGAAGTCGAATGGATAACTTCACAAAAATGGTATATAATAAAAATAAATCTTAATTTGGTGAAGGCTCGAGGAAAAATTAGTATGTCAATAAGTCAATATTGTTCGAACCTTCAACCTCAACTTTTTTTCTAATCGAAGAAGAAACTTTTAACCATTTAAACATTATTAAAGTTAATAATATCGTGTACGTATCCTTAAATAATGAACTAAAAGTATAGCAGCAACCCTTTTTGTTTCTCTACGGATCAATGCTTGAACCATTTATAATTTATTGCTTTTTCCCATTTTAATTTAAAAAATTTATATAATTATTAGTCTTGTATGTTAGTTAAATCTGCATAAATAAATTAATTTAAAACATAATTTTGATGATAAAACAATATATTCTTAAATTGACTATACTAAAAAGATGCTATGATTTGGCTTATTTTGTAATATCTTCTAAATATATAAGAAAATGTTTTTTTTTTTTCTTTCCATTCAACAATTTAATTAACGATAAATATATAATACAACACAATATATATTATTCTTAAGATATTAAATTCTAATAGTGCTATCTCGGGTTTTTTTTATTTTTGGAAAGGTGCTATCTCATGTTCACATAGATTAGAATTTCAAACAAAATTGTCCTTTTGCAATCAATGTACTACCTACATACCTAATTTACAAATTATAAAGACCACGTCAAAAAAAATAAAAAATAATAATTCAAGTACGTGGTGTAGGGTATATCAAAACAACTATTGGTCAATAAACAACCAATAACCTGTTAACAGAAAAGAACACGAAAAAAGAAACAGAGAGAAAAAGAAAGTGAGTAAAGTATTACTCCTAATTAATAAAAAAAATCTATTTATATTATATTTAATAGACTAATATACATGAGTCACTTAAAATAAAATTTTATAATGTATTTTATTTGACGGTGACATAATTTTAGTGCACGAGACTAGTGCACTCTAAATTGTAAATTAGCATACAATATTGTGGTGGCTGTTATGAGATTTTGGGCTAGTATAGTATGTAGGGATAATTTATACGAAATTAGAATAAGAAAAAGAATGGAAATAGAATACAGGTAGAATGGAATAATAATTATATTTTATTGTTTGGTAGTATTAGTGAGGAATAATTATTTTATTTTATTTATTTATTTTTAATGTAGTTTTTAGACATGAAATAATAAAAAATAATGTTAAAATGACAAAAATATCTATCTATAGATAAAATAATAAAAATGTAACATAATTTGTAAAATATATTTACTTTTTAATTTTTTTTAAAATTATATTATATTATTTATTAATTATTATTAATATTTATTATTACTTATATTTATTTTATTATTAATTATATATATTTTATTATATCTTATTTTTTATTTTTATTATTTATGAATAATTATATTATTTACTTATGGTATGAAGGATATTTTGGTCATTTGACTAAAATAAATTGATTTATTATTATTTTTATATACAAATATTATTTTTTTTATATTATTTAATGTGATATGAAGTGTATTTTTTTTATTTGACTAAATTAAATAATAAATATATTTTTTATTTATGAATAATATTATTATTTTATTAATATCCAACTTTTTATTTTTATGTGATAGAATGATTTTTTTTTGTCATTTAACTAAACTAAACTGATTCTATAGAAGTAGGAATGAGCAATCTCATCCCCTAGGTGAGTTTGAGGATTCTTATTTCTATAGAATAGTTTTATTTTATGTGATAGAATTGGTTTTTTTTTTTTTTTTTTTTTTGGTTATTTAAATAAACTAAACCGATTTCATAAAAGTAAAAATGAGCAATCTCACCTCCTAGGTGGGTTTGATGATTCTTACTTCTATAGAAGGTGGGTTTGATGATTCTTACTTCTATAGAATACAATGGTCATAATAGAATAAGTATTCTGAGACTAAAAACATACTAAACGAAAAAATGTTCATTTCATAAAATTAGATGTGGAATAGAATGGTCATTCTCTCGTACAAAACTAGCCCTATGATTTCAAAGAATGGGTGATATTTTGTGCTATTGATAGATCGTTTTATCTATGGGTAGTTAAGTAATTGTCCTTGTAAGGACCTTAGTGTAATTTCATTGTTATTTTGTAATGTCATTGGCTACGGCTTGTAGCCGTTGTAACTACTGCTTAGGTGGATAACAGAAGCTCTCTGTTTCCCCCTTTCACACTAGCATTGATCTTTGCTGAGCGTATAGTCAGCTGGATCACTGTCATTTGCTTTGTCCAATTGCTTATGAAATTTCCTTAGTTTCTCTCTATTATTCCCATGTTACCCTTGGATTCCAATTGGGTCTAACAATTGATCAATGATTGGTTTTTCACTGAATTTACTCTTGAAGTTGCTATTGAAGTATAAATATGTCAGTTTGTTCCTGATGCAAAATGAAAAGGCTTCATCATTGTTTTAGATTGAATTTTATGTTTATATCATAGTCGTAATGTAGAGTTGCATTATCCGGCAATCACCATTGCAAACAAACAAGTTCAAAAGATAATTTTGAGAATAGTGATGAAAAATTTAGTTGTATATGTGGTTGTGGGGATTTTGATCATCTCATAGTGCGAACATGACTCATGTTATATACATGTTGAGAAGAAGAATAAACACCAATCTCCTCCCAAAACTGTATTTAATTCAAATCAAATATAAGTTTTAAATTTTTTTGTTGAGTCTTTCTCTTTCATCCATGATCTCCTCATATTCTTGCTGGAACATGAGAACATATTAATCCGTGGATGAGGAGTATGCCATTATTATTATCTTTTTGTGTGGATGTATATCTATTCATACGGTTTGTATCTCACAAATATGTAACAAGAGTAAATAGCAAGCATGTTATTTGAATTTTATAATAATTAATAGATAGATTAGGTTTTATTATACATTTTATTTATCAATCATGTGTATTCAAATAGTTTATATATACCTCGACTAAATATCTTGATTGAAAGTTGAATCAATTTTATTTTAGTAAATCTAGAGATAGTATATCTCAATTTATGGTATAATTTCTTATATAATAATATGTTCTCTTATATCTATTCATAATTGTTTGATTTGAGTTTTGAAATAGCTTCCTAGCACGCTATGCATTTTTTGTCATAAATAATTTGGCACGGCCTATAAGACATCTCGAATTATTTAATGAATCGTAAAAGATATCAAAATTATGAAAACTTGTTTGCCAATCAAACTCACTAGAAAATGCAAGGATTTCACAATTTCATTTGTTTTCTACAAGGAATTTCATTTGTTTTCCACAAGGAAAACTTTCCATAGAATCATATGTTGCTTACTGCCCTACTTAAAATCAAGGTATATAAATTTTAAATTAATCATGAATTTTTTGGGATGGCATTCGAATTTTCTTCCATCTAAACTTATAGTTTCTAATTTTTTGTATTTGGATAAGTTTTTATATGATTTTTAAATAATGTATATTCCGACAAGTTTTGTCAAATTTCATTCCTTTGGCCATATAGCCAATCGTAATGGAAAATTTTAGTTTCAAGTCGATGATCTAATGGTCAATTATGGCCTATAGCCTAATGCCCTATTGGCCAATTATGGTAATTACCAACAATTAAGGTCATATGACTAATTACGACCTAAATGAAAAATCGAATATTTATTACTTAATTAAAAATTGGTTAATATGACAAAATGACCAATTATAAGAATTAAGGCTACAATATGGCCATTATAGGCCGGATAAGCCACAATGGCCATTATAGGCCGAATAGGCCACCATAGCCATTGGTTATTTTGGTCAGTGGTCAATATGGCCATAATCTGCCATTAGGCTGAATATTTCTTTTGACCAATTAATCTGGCTTTTTGGCCCATAAATTTTGGTCGTTTTAACAAAAGTTTGGCTGATTTGTAAAAAACCAAAACAAAATCACTTGAAATAAAAGTATGTAAATTTTAATTTAACCATGAATATTGTGGGATGGATTCAAACTCTTCCATTCAAGCATTGTGCATACAAATTGAAATCTCCAAATCCAGGAGATTCTTCAAGTTCATTTGCGACATTAGAACCATATCCTAAATATATGGGCGGATTAGGTACGTAGCTTATTTCATATTCATCATTATCATTCATCCATTGGCAAAACTCCAGAAGATGGATTATATGTTTCTACTCCTGAAGCATAGATACAACTGAAGAGAAAGTCTAACTCGTCCAATAATCTCAGTACTCTAACTGACTGTACTCTAATGTATGTCTAATAATCTTAGTGTATCGGGCATCGACACTTGCCCAACTAGCAGTTTTGAATATTGAAATGCCTTCCCTGTTTTTTTCTTTCCTAGATACTGTTTCTGTGAAAGCCTTCGCATCTTATGGTCTCCATATCACTTTACCAATGTTTCTAATTTTGTAGACAAAAAAATTTGAAGAATAGGGAGTAATTTGAGAATAGTATAAAAATTGGTGAGAGATTAGCGATATTCATATAGTTGTAAAAAAGCAAAAAATAAAATAAAATTGAAAATATGATCGTTGACTTGTTGCCAACTGTTATAATTTTTTTTTTTTAATGATCATTGGCCTGGGACATGGGTGGGATTACAGGGATTCCAAATCTGGGAACAATCCGCTTCAAGTGAGTTCTCCTCATCGAGGAAAATGCACTTGTTACAACCACAGGAGAGGAAAGGCATTGTACTGCGCTATTGGAATACTTTAAAAGCCCTCTAAAAGGGTATTTAAATATACGTTAAACCAGCTTAACTAACATTAAACTACAAAGGTATTAAGAAGTCTTTTAAGAGAATAAGAGATATTTAAAGAGACTTCTTAAGACAAGGAAATAAGATATGAACGTTACCCCCCAAAGTTCCCTTTGGGGGATATAGAAAAGGTAATGCCTCACTCAATTCCTTGCAGGAGATGGTTGGCCTTGTTCAACTAGCTCATTCTTAGCACCTGTCTTTCTAACTTTTAGTGGAATAAGGATATTTTAAGCTACTTGTTCCTACCCCACGACTAGTGGGTCACTAACTCCACGACTAGTAGGTCACTAACTCCTTCAAAACAAGGAATTGTAGTTGGATCGCTCGCTCAGCTCCCTAGAATACGTTAGCCCGTATGCTTTTTGGACTACAAGTCTAGCTTTTGAAATCCATTCCTTCTAATGGTGAGCATCGGGTCGGTTCGGTTAGTTCTGGGAGCTCTACCCAACCGAACCGACCTAGTTGGTTATTAAAATCCACCAACCAATCTTCCTAACTGACAATGTCGGTTGTATAGTTGTCCAAACCTAACTAAGTCGGTTCGGGTCGGTTATGGTGTGTGCGTGTGTTTCTTTTCCCTTCAAAACTAAAGGCTAAAGCCCAAATTCGTTTTTTAATCAATTTTAGCCTATTGGAAACCAAAAATCAACTAAATTTGAAAGAAAAATCCATAAAAAAATCCAAATTATATAATTTTAAAATTCATTCACCTGCTTAAACAACTAAACTCAATAAATCATGAAATAATACATTATAACTAGAAATTAAAAAACATAACTTGTCCAAAGTGATAAAATTCATCCAAATAAGCAAAACATCATTAGGAATGGTTCACTACCAGGAAAAACATCCAAACTATAAAAGCCTAGTCCCAGCACATCGAAAACAAAACAGTCATCACATATCACAATACACATATCCCTAATCAAAGTTCAAACTTCAAAAAACAACATAAAAATTTAAATTCAACATAACAAAACATCCAAAAATAAGAAACATAAGGCAACATTAGTTGGCATGCTGCAGTAGCTCTAAGCCTCCATCCTCTACCATTTCAGCAAGCATCAACTTCTTCAATCTTCATAAAATAAAAAAATAAAAAAACATAATTTAATAAGAAAGACAAATAAAATAGTATTACAACAGAAAATAGTATTAGAGAAATTAAAGCTCACCATAAAAACAACACTGTTATTAATTCCCTAAATGATATTCAATCTAGAATACAGCTTTCTTTAGGAACAAAACCAGACTAACTCTAATACTAAATTAAAAAAAAAATTAATATATATCTTGTAAGAAATAATTAGTTAACACATTGAAAATCATCTTATATAAAGTTTTATTACCTGAAATTATTTTCTCTTGCTCTTGGGGTGATTCTTCGCTAGCTTATTGATAAAGGATTTAGACTTAAGTCCAATTTTGAGTGCAAATAAGTGCCTCAACCATCTTTGGTTCTAAAGAGCTTATATATATATCAAGTACTCTACCTCCGGTAGAAAATGCTGATTTAGAAGCAACAGTAGTAATATGAACTCCCAAAACATCTTTATCCAATATGCTTAACACTTTGTACTTCCTCGAATTTAATTTCCACCACTCCAAAATGTCAAACTTTTCAAGTTATAGGCTCATGTGACTCCAAATAATACCTATCCAACTCAGATTTTCTAGCTAGAGACTCCTCTAGAGTAATTTCATTAATAAAATCCTTAGCAAAGATACCATAAACATCATCACTTGAACTTGCATGTCATGAAGAAGAATATGTAGTTATATCATTTGAGAAGGCATCCATTTCCTCATTGGTTTGTTCATAAATCTTATAGTAGTCAAATAATCTTTCCAATGTGCCCTTCACTTTCTATGTCATGAACTCAGCTTCTTCCTCCCAAAACAACTTCTTGAACCCATAAGTAATAAACCTTAACTTGTATTGAGAGGTCAAGTACTAAAGAAACAAAGAAAATGTGATTGATTTTATTAATATCACCCCAATACTTGTCATGTTTTTCTTTCATACTTATTGCCATATTCTCAAGTGATTTATTACCACTTCCTATCCATTTCTGAATACAAGCTAATAATGTCACAGAAATCATGAAAGTTAATGTAACATACAATGAACCAGATATTCTATTTGTTACATCATAAAAAAGCTTTAAAAATTCTACAAACATCTTAGCTTTTTTCCAATCTTCACTAGTAGGAATGGACTTTCCTAACTTAGCATCACTCTTAAACTCACTTCTATATTGACCATCCTCTATCTTTAACTTATTAAAGGTTTTTCATGCTTTATAGCTGAATCCAACATTAAGAATATGGAGTTCCACCTTGTAGGTCCATCCAAACTCACAAATGCCTTGGTACAAATCTTTCCTGCTTATGCATATTTTTTAAATCTCATCATCCTTGAAGATGAAGACTTAACATACTTACTAGCTGTCCGAATTCTAAGCACAAATATGTCCAATTCTTTCAAGCCATCATGGACAATTAGATTAAGTATATGTGCACAATACCTAACATGCATCAAGTCTCTATTCAAAACAGAGTCTCCCCAATTAGTAACTTTATCAGCTAAGTAACTAACTTGCCCCATCAGTTGAAGAAGCATTGTCTACTATAACACAAAAGACTCTGTCTATACCCTAATCGAACAAGCACCCCTCAATAGTCTTTCCAATAATCTCACCCCTGTAATCAACAATTACACAAAAGTTTAAGATTCTCTTATGCAACTTCCATTCATTGTCAATAAAATGACCAACCAAACACAAATAGTTCATGTTTTGAACCGAAGTCCAGAAATTAGTTGTGAGTGAAACTATTTGCTTGTTATTAACCAGCCACCTTTTAAATTTATGGTTTTCAGTCAAAAATAACTTGTAAATGTCTCTAGTCATTATCCCACCTAGAGGGCACATGTATTAGGGCACAATTGACTTACAAGCATACAAAATCCCTTCATTTCAACATGACTAAAAGGTAGTTCATTCATTATGATATACATAGCCACAACTTCCCTGCAAGCCCTCTCATAATACTTGTCAGAAACACTTCCAAATGTACTTCCCCCGCTACTTACTTCATTTCCCCCTCATCTTTTTTTGTAGCATAACCAGTTAAAACAATTTGACTTTATGCTAGCCAGGCACTAAATGTTTAGAAAATTTCTTGCATTGATACTTTAAGTGTGTCCCTAAATTAGAGTTTCCATTTTTCTTAGAATGCGAAGCATAAGTAATTCCACACCAATTACATGTAGATCTACGATTAAGTCCAGAAGTACCCTTAACATGTGTGACGTGTTCCCAAATCCAAGATGTTTTGGCCCTTTTCTTCCCCGGAAAAGGAGGCTTTGAAAATTCTTTTCTCTTGGATTTGTTGCCCACTTGGTCTGAATTTGATGCTTCTAAATCATTTTCAAAATCAAACAACATCTCAACTTCATCTGGATCCAATGGTATTCCTTGAGTATCATCCATCTATGAATCAAAATTAAAGCATACCATAAGAATACAACAATAAGAATCATGGTAAAATGTGAAATACTAATTTTGTTATAAAAGCACAGCTCGTAGAAAATAAATTTTGTTATTGGGGTAAAATGTATTCAAAAGATGTTTTACTTTTAATTACACTGAGAAAAATTTCATCATACTGATTCAATAAAATCTTGTCTATACCATAACCCAAGAAAGACTATTCAAACCCAATCATCCCATCAATAATTTCTCAGATCATAAACTATCCTATAATTTTCAAGCAACACCATAACATTGATTTTTAAAGCAGATAAGTAATGTTAATTGAAACTCCAATAAAATCTGTTTTTATTCACTAATGGAAATAAGCATAATTCCCAGATGAAAAAACAATTCACAATCCATAAATAACAAGTAACTAAATCCAACAAACAGAAAACAACAAAATTGAAGCTCTTGAAATAGAATGAGAAATAACAAAATCAAATAGAAAATAAACTAGAAAATATAGATGTATCACAAACTGCAAATTGCAATACAGCATATTCGAACTCTCAACCACTTGAGAATGCCTTCTTGAACTCCTTTAACAAACAATGATATTAAACATTCAGTTTCTTGCGATTTATATTTTTTTTTTACATGAGATTTATTAGGTCTATGAGATACATGAGATAACTTTTTTCCTACTCACAAACCCGTCCGTAAAAATTTGAATCGGACCCCAAATCTTTCAGATGACATTACTAAAAAAATTTAGTAGTTGAGCAAACTAAAACTTTCAAATTCTTAATTTTAAACATGTTCATCGTTATATAGTCAATCTCAATTAAAAATAGTTTGGTGGTTAAGCAAACAATTGTGGAAACAAGCATAATTCCCGGATGGAAAAAAAAAATTCAAAATCCATGATAACAAGTAACTAAATCAAACAAATAGAATACAACAAAATTGAAGCTCTCGAAATAAAATGAGAAATAACAAAATCAAACAGAAAACAAACTAGAAGAGCGAGAAATTATAGTACTGACTAGCTGAGCAGTGAGCACGAGAGGAGCAGATCTTTAGCTTCGGACTTGATCAAGATGAGATCGAGGACTGGCTGACTGCTGAGTTTTAGCTTCAGACTTCACAAACGAACGGATTGATGGTGCAAATCTTCACTTCTTTAGCTTCAAATGGAACAAGAGGAAGAAGAAGAGGGTGATGGAGGTTAGGAACCTGGGATTGAGAACGAACGAGAGTTGAGTTTGAGATTGAGAGGACCGGTTGACTGCTGAGCTTCAGACTTCAAGAACGGACTTTGGGACTGGGATTGGGAACTATGGCGGAAGCCGGCTGGGATTGGGCACGAACGACTGAACGAGAGCAAAGAGACACAGAGCTGAGTTTGAGATAAGGTATTAGGTAAATTTTGAATTTTCTAAAACTAAAAAAAATAAAAATTGTATACATACATGTCGGTTCTGGTCGGTTATCCAAACCCTTTAATCTTCCATAACCGAAACAATCAACCGAACGGAAATAAAATAAACATTGCAACCCGACGGAAACCGACTAGGGGCTCAGGTTGTCGGATATCGGGTCGATCGGTTCGGGTTGTCGGGTTTAGGCAGTTCCTGCTCACCCCTAATTACTTCCCTCCCAATAGCAACAAGAAAGAGGAAGTGCAAAAATAGAAAAAGGTTATGACAAGGGTGGGGTTACAGGGAAAGAGAAAGGGTAAATAGAAAAAGAAATAAACAACTATAAAAGGGGTCATGGCCAAGAGGCCATTGGGCCGTCCTAAATGTGGGCCACAACACGATTTGCACATCCTAGGTCGCATGTCTCTCGAGCCCAGACACCAGACTAAATGGCACCCTAATATGCACCATAATTGCAGCATGACCTTAAGAATTGATGAATTTTGGAGAGAGATTCAAGTTTGATGTGTGCAAATAAAAAAATAAAAAAAATAGTGAAGAAATAAATATATCTATTATTTTCAAAATGTCACTTTTTTTGGTAAATTTTACTTAATATCTTTGAAAACTTTTAGAATTTATTTCCTTAATCTATCACCTATAGCTTAGAGGAATAAAGTATTGACATGGACTAATATATATATATATATTGTCAAATGTGTTTTGAGTTGGTAAAAAAAAAAAAAATACACTTATTGTCCTACAATATGTATATATATATTATCAAATTTGCCCTAAAAATTTATTTTACAATTTTATTTTCTCTCGCTCCTTTTTTTCTTCTAAAAAATACATAATTAATTAATGTTATCTATTTGAACAAATTTTATTTATTTATAAATAAATAAATTCAATATTTTAAAATGACCAAATCACCACAAACTCTAGTTTCATGATTTTTAAGGGAAAAAAAGGTAAGAAAAAGAGTGAGGGAGAATTTGTGTTTTCTTTTACTTTGCCAACTCACAACATATGTGACCAAAAAAAAAAAAATTCATAATTTAGTTTATAATAGTGTTTTTTTTAATTGAAAATATTAGGATGAAAAAAATATTATAAATAATTTGAAAGATATAATAATATGAAATTGAGAAGAAAAAAATGTTTAGAATGATATTGATAGAGACAAAAGATTTCATTATGTCAAAAAAGAAAAGTAAAAAAGAGTTCAATTCAATCATGGGCTCTGAAACTGGGCTGGGCCCAGCTAACCTTCAACCCTTTAGATTCTCAGATAAAACCCCGAAAAGCTAAACGTAGCAGAAGTGTTATCCACTACAGTCCCAAATTCTCCTTTGCTCCAGCGAAACCCCAGATTAAGAAGCTATGTCTCCAGGTCCCGTCGTTGAGGCCGCCGCCGAGCATGAGGCTGAGCAACAGGTTCTTTCTACCGATGAGACCCAGAAGAAGAAGCCACAGCCGCAGGTCCTGCATTTTGATTTTGTGTTTTTACTTTTTAGCAATTTCTTTCTGGTTATTGGTTTTGTTTCTCATTTTTCGAATATAAATATGGTTTTACAGGATGATGAGGCTCCCGTCGTAGAGGACGTAAAAGACTACGACAAAGATGAAGACGACGATTTTGAAGACGACGACGACGACGACGATGATAAGGAAGACGGAGCTCTAGGTCGTTTTTCTTCTTTCCCTCTTAACCTACTATAATTTCTTCTGGGTTTCCGTTTTATGATGTAACTTGTCGAATGCCAGGGGTTATTTGTATCATTGTATTTAATATTGCCTATATAGCTTATTTATGGCTTTTTCACTTTCGGATATGAACTGATAAAAAATTGTTTGGGACTTTATCTAACTGATAAACCATACTTGCATACTAAATTAAGCCTTACACAATTGTTATTTGTTACTGTTAAAGAGGGAAAGCTTGCAAAGATTTAAAATGTTTTTCATTGTTCATTCTTTACTTAAACACTTTTTTTTTTCTTTCTATAATATGGAAATTTAAGAATTAGACTGTTAGATTTGCTCTATCATTATGGGTAGCTGTATTTTACAAGTTAGTGAACGAATAAAGTTCTTTTTTTCATTATTCCCCGGGTCAAGTCATACCTTCTGGCTTCTCTCCCTTTAAGAGCAGGGGCGGAGCTAGACTTTATAATTCAGAGCCCTCTTGATGCAAGTATCTGAGTTTGCGGGTTGAAATTCCTTGCGATTACTGAATTGTTAGTGGAATAGTAGTGTAGTATTAGTACTCCTTTCTGAATTGAACACTATTGTGGTTCTTTAATGTTCATAATACTTATGAAGTGTGGAATTAACTCTGAGTAGTAAATTTATTTTCTCTATGAGGGTGATAGATGACAGTCATAAATTTATAAAACTAAGGTGTGCCTTTGTTATTAAAGGCTCTAGGAGCATCCTAGGCACAAGGGGTTCATCATATATTCAACTAAATTCAGCAAGTAAAAATTATCTCTAAGCCAAAAACAATAAAATTATGCTTTTACTTTCTAAATTCCTAGTAGGTCCAACAAGTAGTCAACTAAGAGTCTAGGCGCGAGCCTCAGGTGGTTAGGCATGTGCCTGAAGGGCCTAGGCAGAGCTTTAGTGAATGAGTCTTGCTTGAGGGGCTTAGAGGTGAGAGGGTTGGAGCCTCTCTCCTTTTGAGGCGCACCTTTAATAACGCTGATGTGTTCTGTATATAAGCTTGCTCTGCAATTTCAATTCTTCCCCTTCAGGCATTACCTTGGCTGAATCAATTTAGTTTCTACTCTTAGGACATGTTCTAATAGTTCCTTCTATCATTTTAGTTTCTTTTTCACTGATTAGTACAAAGAAGAGTTTTATCTGATGGATTGTGTTTTCATTAAGAAGGCTATATCCATTTTTGTTAACATGTTTTAAATTTTATTCATTGGACCATGAGGTGCAGGTGGCACTGAGGGTTCAAAGCAGAGCAGAAGTGAGAAGAAGAGCCGGAAGGCAATGTTGAAGCTGGGTTTGAAACCAGTTACTGGCGTTAGCAGGGTTACAATCAAGAGAACAAAAAATGTGGGTCATTTTTCTGGTTGTCCGTTCATGTAGGTTATCTATCCTTGTGATGGGTGGCAACTTACTAATTTATTTTGTGCCCTCAGATACTTTTTTTCATTTCAAAACCCTGATGTCTTCAAAAGTCCAAACTCTGAGACCTATATCATATTTGGGGAGGCAAAGATAGAAGACTTGAGCTCCCAGTTGCAGACGCAAGCTGCACAGCAGTTCAGGATGCCAGATGTGGGATCTGTGATGCCGAAACCTGATGTTCCTGCTGTAGCTGCAATTCCAGATGAGGACTGAAGAGGAGGTTGACGAAACTGGTGTTGTGGCCCGGGATATTGATTTGGTCATGACACAGGCAGGGGTGTCAAGAAGCAAGGCTGTCAAGGCTCTCAAGACTCACGATGGAGATATTGTCAGTGCTATTATGGAGCTCACCACTTAATTAAGCTCTGTGATCACTTTTACATTAGTCCTTTCCTGATGTCTTTTTCAAACTGATTTCAGTCAGTTAGTTACTACAGTCAACAATCAATATGGTTGCAATTTCCATATTTTTGTCGCTGTTAGATATTTGCATGACTCTTCTGAGAATGTGCAGCCTTTTGTTAGTTTATGCCATAATCAACTGTCCTTATTGCTGATTACTTCTTGCCTCGATTTAAGGTTGTGCAAGATGCTGACAATGGTGCTATAGTTTACATGATTGAGGTTTACAGAGGAAACTTGTTTTGCTAGAATGGCCAGATGAGCTCAACAGCACCAGCTCCTTTCCCTTTATAATTTTCAGGAGTGCAGCCCAGTAATCTGAGTTGTATTTGTTACACGTGATTCACACTCCAAAGCTGCTGTATCTAGATCACCTGGAAGCTACTGATCATGACTTTTACCTTGTGTGCAACCGGTTTCCTGTAAAGAATGTCAGTTTGTTGGGCATCATGATAAGGGCTAATGTACAAATTGACATGGGGTTACTATGACCATGGTTTTCTGTAAAGATTTTGCCACCCAAAAAATGAGAGATAAAAGAAAATCAACTTAATTGAGGTTTAATTCTCAGGCTAATTATACAACCCCCCCAAAAAAAAAAAAAAAAAAAAAACCCTACTATTAGTCATCTTGTTTCACAAAAATAATATGAAGTAAAGAAAATTATAATGAATAATATATATAATACCTTTATTACCTACATCTCAAATAAATCATTAGTCGGGTAAGATTGTATTTTACAATGTCTATTGTTCCCTTTATCAGATAAAAAAGAAGCACAATCACAAACAAAAACAAGCACCAGTAAAATATTTATGCAAGTTCAAATAGGCCGATAAATACTGCTTCATAGCAAAATCAGTATACTTAGGCCAGAAAAGCAGACCAAAAACCACCAAATTCTAACATCTGCTATTAATACAAACAGTTATTGTTCTTATTTTATCAGAATATAGATATAGGAATGGATGTCCAGTTAAGGTAAGAGAAAACAAGATTCATTAACATTCTTCAAGGACCACGGCGAGATTTCAATTGTTTTGCCCGGCAAAATCCTCCTTCATCACGTGCTCCCAATCTGATGAGGAGCTATCATAGGTAGGAAGCTGATAGCTAATCCTGTAAGTGTCACAAGATTGGGTTCCTTGTTCTTTCTCAGTAGAGTAGGATCTGTTATGCATCATCATATAATCCATTTCAATGTTCAAGCTTTCATCATCTGTTCTATTTCTTATGGTTGGGTAATCAATTTTGTTGCCAGCAAAACCAACCACATCTAGCAGTTGTCCTTCAGAACACACAGAACTTGAATTGTCAATCCGGGATTTCAGAACATGAAATCTGGCCATAACAGAAGCCTCAAAATCTTCAGCCTTGTTCTTTGTGCCAGAAACTGGTGGAGCCTCGATAACATTGTGCATGTTTAGGCAATCCTGTTCTTCAGGTACTAATTTGCTAACCTCATGCACACCAGGATGAACATTGGAACTTGATAGTTCATCTACAGCCACAGAATTGTTAATACGGCCTCTAAGGATATGAAACCTGGCCATGACATCATTTCGTGCTGTTGCTTGTATTTGAGATAGGCGAATCCTGGACAGAAGTATCTGTACTTTTAACATACCTAGCTTTCCTTGCTGATCTACCTACTGTGGTTAAATCAGGTAGAACTTCTGGTCTTGACAGTTTCTCCCCATCCACTGTATTTTCTACTGTATCTGAAACAGAAGAATACAACCAGGTTTCTTGGTAATTCATGGATTTTAAACAAATTAGTCAGGAAAAACAAAATGTTTTATTGAAAATTGTCAACCTCCTATTTTGGAGGAACATTTCTCTATTTCATTCTTCATACGATTGAAGCGAGATCTGTAATTGACGGAGCATAATGCAGCTTCAGCCTCAAGCCAAAGATTCCTATAGAGTAGAGTTTGAGGATCTGTAGCATTCTCGTCATAGAAATTCTCACTAAGAACTCTTTTTATGGCCTACCAATCAAAAGCATTGCAGAAGAATTAAATTCTCCTTTCTTTCTCAGTTTCATTTCAAGCAAGAGGACTGAGTTTGCAATTAATATAATATCTGGGCAGAGAAGAGATAAAAATACCATAATCATGCTCTCTTCTTTCACCATTTCTGCATCAATTGTTGCAGAAGAAGAATCTGCAACCTTGTCATGATGCTTAGAAAATGCAAAAGAATGGTCCTTTGCTTCTTGGACCTGAACTGGAACAGGAGCTGGTGCTACCTTGGTTAAATTGGACCTGTCTAAACTCTCATTCTGAAGAAGACAATCAGATTACTGATGTCCATACATTATCATGCAAGACTTATAAATAACCAGCATACTTGAACAGTAAATTCACTAGCTACTTTCACCAAAACTTGATATAACCAACAAAAGTTAAAGCAGAACAATATAAGAAATCAAAAGGGAATAGAAAAAGGGGGAAGCATCTAGAATGAAATTATCTGTGTATGCATTCCTGGAAACGGCAAATTAGTATTCACACAATGTCATTAGACTAAACAAGATTACATACATTCATTATAATGTCAAGTAATATCACCTTCAGTTATACTAAAACAAGATGGCAACATCATGGTAATGTTTGAAAGTTGTACTATGAAATAGCTTATAAAAAATATAGAATCCTGCAGATGAACATCCACAAATGTAATAGGAATATTGTGACTAGATATGTTCAACTGCAATAAGGGTATCTACTCCTCATGATAATTAAGCTTGAGCAAACATGCACATGCGGCCTAACCATCACTTTGATGTGCATTAAATTACAGGTTCCGGCTGTAATTAGGTATTTTTACATGTGATGATCTGAAAAAGGGGGTCAGTACGTTGCAATTGTCTATGAAGATAGCTTGGTCGATTGCACACAATCTTATACACATGTCTTACATGTTTCAGTGCCTTGATCAGAACTATATTTTACATCCATAGCACTTAAATCATTTTCCTTTGTATTTTCTGCAACTTCTCATATAGATAAGAAACCTGAGAACTACAAACTGAAAGAATCAAAACATACCTGGTGAAGCTCATGCAATTCTCCAACAAACCGAGAAGAATTTGGTTGGGGATGCAAGAAGGATTCTAGTGCCATGGCCCTTTGATCAACATCCTTAAATATGCATTTGTCAAGATTATTGATCACATTCTTAAGGGCATGGTGGTCTTGTTCTTTCAATTCACAAGTGCTATTCATCCGATGGAAAAGTAGCAATTCTGACAGATTGTGCATTGTATTCACCAACATTTGGACATCTATATTTGGAATTGATTCCTCCCCACACAGTTTTCTAAGTTTACCAGGAACATCTTCTAGAGAGGGCAGTGAAGATTCAGTATCTTCTGTGGCATGAGATAATCCATTTTCCAAGGATTCATTCATAGTAGACCCAACATCTATAGAACTACAACCTGAAGAATGTTTCTTATCATATGTCATTTCATCTCTTTTACACTTTGTTGCACAGTCTTCAAAGGTGTGGGCTTGTCAGGAAGGACAAAATTTTTCCCGGCTTCAGAAATGCCATCAGGATGCGAGACCTCATTGATGCAGCTTGGGTTTGAATGAAAGAATTTACCTTTGATTGCACCATTCGATTTGCTTTCTTCAGATGCTAGGTTTGTCACTGATGACATCCTTAGGGAAGCTGCCAAACCATTTTCAAAACAATTAATTTCATGGAACATTGTATTCTTCCCTGAATTTTCAGTGAAGTTCATAGTATCATCCATACTGAAAAGGAAATTCTGAGGTTCTTGAAGATTCCAACCAAAATGCTCTTCCGATTTCTTCATATACTGTGGACCGGGAGCACTAAAAGCTTCAAATTGAGAAAAACGACTAGCTGGAGCTCCCTTCCAGCAAGGTGAATCCACCGGAGGGTTATATCGATCTATACTCTCAATAGACTTCTCAGCAGAATCCAAAACTTCATTAGTATTATTAAGTGCCAAACTTAAAGCATCTGGACTTCTATGAGGAATTTGAAGTCCAGCTTTAGCTCTGAATATATGATCCAATGCATTTGATGCACTTCGGTTGGACAGATCTGTATTATTGGTCAACAAAGCATGATCTTTTCTTTCAAGATGTAAACTGAGTTGGGTAGGATTAAAGCACACTGTGCTTTCAGAACTTGGTATCGGATGTGGCTCATTCACATTACCGGAATTATTCGCACGAAGATCTGTATCAGCCATATCACTGCCAACATTAAAATCCTTAAATAGCCCAGTCATCGGCACTGAAGAAGCTGTGCTGACAAGCGATTGTGTATCATGCTGTCTCAAGTGCTTGTCATATGATGCACCGTATGCGAACTGACAATTCCCACTTGAAACTAATAAGGGCGCATCAGGAACAGTCCCTGAAAGGGGTCCAATAGAAGATGTTCTTGAAAAATCAAAGCGCATGGATTCAGAATTTTTCCCCAAGAAGGATTTATCATCTGATTGACCTGTACTTACAGGCACATTCTGATTTCCTAATCCCAGCAAATTGATACTAAACAAACTGTCGTCACCACTATTTGAGGCCTTAAAATCATGAAATCCTGCAAGCAGGAAAATAGTTATATATATATATATATATATATAATCACAGCAATTTATTAAATAGAAGGAGAATATAAGGTTCCTCCAAGAAACATATTTTTCTTCTTCTACTTCATCTTGAGTTCTCAAGTCTCGACTATCTTTTTAGAGCTGTAGGTTACTGACTTACTTCAAAAAAGTGCAGCGAGAGAAACGAGGTAGAGGCTGGTTCAGAAAGATGAGCAAAAAGGATGAGGACAAAGGTCTCAGAAGTCATGGAGAAATAAAAGAAAACTCTGAATTATGAACAGTTGCAATCAATCTATCAAAACAGTTCTAATTATTAAATCAACTTCTACAATAAGTGTTCTTTGATACTTACATCCTATACATGTAGAAAGCATTAATCTTATTGGTTATAAACAAATCCACATAACACATTTTATTTGATTAGTGCTTTTGTTCAAATAAGGAAACTTCTATTGAAGATGAAGCATAATCTTTCTTTCCACTAGCACTTCTGGAAATATTCATAAGAACGTATTGTAGTATTAGCTCTAAATAGAAAACCCACATCCAAAAGTGAATTATGACTTTTACAATGTACATGACTATTCACAATGCATTTTTTATTGGACATATTACAGGATAAAAATGGAAAGGAGGTCAATAACTGATGTCTTTTACATGATTGCAAATGCACAAAATAAAAAATAGTGCCCTATGCTCACTCAAGTAAGAGAGACAATTTAAGGAGTACTTATGTAATTACCATGGACATGTCACTTATAAGGAAGAATTTTCGTTTTTCTTTTATTCTTTCCCATTTGTTGGATAGAGTTATTATGAAATGTTTATTGGTTAATAACAACAATAATAATATCTTCCTCCAAAATTCCCTTTCCATAAAAAGAATCAAAGTTTCTCAGAAGATTATTGAAACTTGTTTCTTCACATTTCTTTTTACAACTAGGAAGTGTTGATTTCATAGAAATAGATATCTGCTTGTACACACCTAGAAATATATGATTTTTGAAAGCGAACAGAGAGACATCTTTGTTAGTTCATTCAATAGTCAATAGTTGGTTCTTGATTCAAAATCCAAGGATGCCATCTATTTAAACAATAATATCAGTTTTAATAACCCAGAATTTCACATAGAAGAATGATCATAAATAACTTAACACAACTGAACAAGAAACTTCAAACACCTTGGTGAATATATTTAATGAGTAAGAGAACAATATAAAGTGAAGAAATGACACAGCTAAGATACCATAAAGACATTCAAATTCAATAACACAAAAATAAGACATAATATCAGTAAAAACAGGAATACATAAGAAGGCATAAATAACATAATGACAGTTAAAATTTCAGGTCAGAGGGTGTAAACGGTGAACTACCTTGGTTCGCAAGGTTATCGTCAATGGATAAATCAGCAACATTTTTGGTCTTTGAGTTGAAGCTTCCAACAGGTTCCACAGGTTTAATTTTACCCTGGTTCCATTCTGCCAACCCACTCCAAGACCCACCCCACTGTGCTGTTGGTTTTGAATCCAAAGTGTTTTTAGCATATTCACCATGAGAGGAACCATCAGAGGTAGCAAACTGAAAAGTGGAGGTCCAATCATAGCTTGCCGGATTATAGGGCACAGTGGGACTATCATTATGGATTACAGGTGAGATATAGGAGGGATAATATGGTGTGGCTCCAACAGCACTTGTTCTCATGCTATCCAAGCATTGGCTATACAAGATGGTATCAGCTGAAGTAGCAGAATTATAGTTCAAATGGGTACTGGGTGAGTCTAAGCCCTTCAAGCTTGAATACCCATATCCCTTTGAGAAAGGCATCGATTCCAATTCAGTGACAGGACTCCGAAAGAGATCATGCCCAAAAGCAGGAGGGCATGTGGGTTCTCGGTTGTGTGGAGCATATGGGGGTTCAGTATAATCCATATAGGGACCTAAATTGGAATCGAAATTGGATCTATCTACAGAAAAAGGGGGCGCTAAAGGCGACAAGTTTGAAGAAGATAATGAATATCCCCCTCTATTATATGATGATGATCGAAAATCCATCCTCCCTTAATATTTGTTGTCAGAAGTGATCAAGCAAACTGATAATTAAAAAAAAAAAAAAATCAATTTTTATACAATATAAACAAAGAAAATCAGAACTGATAATTACCCAAAATTTTTGAAACAAGGATTTAATCAAAAACAATACCGATTAGCCAGAGGTGAAGTTATAGCATATAAACTTAAATTGATACAGAATTCACATGAAATTTACTTGGGAAAGTGACGATTGTACATGGAATGAAAATTAGAGAGTAAAATGTAAGAAGGGTATCAACAATCATACCAGAAGACTGAAGCTGAAGACCATGAGATAGAAAGATAATAGCAGTGTCATATCTAACTAGCTTCACCCTTTGAAGGAAAAGAAGCACTGTAATACACTCAGTATGGTTCGGAATTTTTAGCTTTTACAATTTACATTAATTGTAAAGAGGGCCTTGAGATTTATCAAAACAATTTCTGGGCCCTCTCTATGATAGCTTTCTTGCAAACTTGGCTCTGTTAATTGCTCCAAAGCATTGTGGTCCACGCCCATTAATGAAACCAGCAAACATATTTGTAGGTGCCGAATCGCATTTTCAAAAAATTAGGTAACTTTGGGTAAATATTAATTATATGTATTAGGCGACTAAAGTCAAAACTCTTCCAATTCTATTGTTTGCTCTTCTCTCTGCAGTACCAATCTCTATGTTTTCACATGGAGCCATGTTCTAGAACTTCAATGAATTAAGTTCAAAGTCCACTTTTTTTCCCATTGAAATTAGTTTCACTTTTTACAACAAATATGTGGATCCTCTTATCTCAAATTTAAGTCCTATTATTACTATTATTTTTGAAATATTTGTTATTTTAATAAATTATTTATAATATTGATAATTCAAATTATAATATTAATAAATATATTTAAATATTTTATTTGATTAATTGAGAAGCTTATGTCAATGTCCTTCATACTATTATAAATATTGAATAATGAATACATTCTCCATGTTATAATCCTCACAATTCGATATTTTGATGTACATTTTAAAAATATTTGTACTTAATTTGGTGGGACGAGGTGAATAAAAATTTATGCGAAGAAAAAAAATAATAAACAAATATTGATACACATAAATTTAGACCTTTAATATCCACCTTTTAATTTAACAATTTTATATTGTTGTGTGTGTGGTTTATTTTATTTTTTTTAGTCTTTGTCCCCACTTAGCTTTAGGGAAGAGGAGATTTTTTTTTGTTTGGTGCGGTGAGCTTCATTCCTCCCTTGTTCTAGACTCTTCAAAATTTGTTCCACTGGGAGGGGGCCTAGTTCTTCTTTCTTTTACACTATTTTCTGCCTTTTAATCCATAGAAGCATATTATCTTTCTTGACCTCCATGAGTTGCAGCCGTGTGATGCCCCATTTTCTTGGCTGCGTGAGTTTTGCGGTGCCATCTTCTATATGTGTCGTTCCCCTATTCTTCCAAACCATCTCTGCCGTGCTCTTCTTTGTAATTCTGCCATGGAATTTACCATATGGTCAGCTTGAATCCAATGGTTCTAGAAATGGAAATCAATTCCTCTTCACTCAAAGGTTTATCACTCTGTTTTGGCCTTCCATGTTGCCTCTGCTCCTCTTGTCTTGTTGCCAAGAAGTGCTTTGATTTTGTTGGCAGTAAGCTTATTTCCTTGTAGCAGCACCTCCTGACTTTTGGTGGGTAAACCTCTGTGCTTGGGGTGTAGCGGTGTTAAAGAAGGAATTGAAGTGAAACAGGGACAATGGCTAAATTGTAGCCGTGCCCTGTCTTTTATGTTTAGTGGAGTTGGCAGCATTTCATCTTTTAATCTTCTCTTCTGGTTGCCGTGGTACATCCATGAAAGAGTGCAGCAGCCGAAGGTGGGAAATTGCTCTAGGAAAATTCAGCTAAGATCCCGAGGGTGTGTAAGGCAGTAGCTCTGCCTTTGTGTGGGATTTGTTATTGCCTTGTACCCTTTGATTCAAGGGTAAACTTAAACTAGTGAAGGAGCAAGGTATACATATGTTAATATATCCAACATTAGCATTTTGATCTTTATAATGTTATTAATAATGGATTAGTTTAGACTTAAGAATGAATTGTATGGAAGGTAAAAGTTTAAGATTTAATTATGTTATGTTTAGATTGGTATAGTTAAATTATATAGGATTACTATAATTATGATGAATTTTTTGATATAGGCTTGAAATTGAAATTTAATAGTTAGTTTATAAATAAAATGGAAAACTATAGTCTTAGGTTAGATTGGTGATATATAGATATCTACAATCATAAAAGTAAGTTATCTATAAGTTTTGGTTAAGATGAACAATAAAAGTTAAATGTTAATAGTTGCATGTAATTTAAATTATGTAAGCATCTATTGTTAAATATCTAATTGGAAAATATGAAATTAGATTAGTTTAGTGATAAATTATATAAAGTAGAATCTTTGAATAACTAGATATATGAGGAGTATGAATTGGAACTAGAAAGTGTTGGGAAATGAAGTTAAGTGGCTTGGAAAGGTTGCAGGGTCAGATTCCATGGATTAAAAAAATTATGTATTTTAAGTGCCTTCGGGGCTGAATTAAATTAAGGATTCAAAATAGAAAGTGAAGCTTGGGATCTTGAAGTGTTGTCTACAAAATTTTGTATCTTGGTTTCAAGTATGTTGTTAGTTAGAGCTATTAGAATACAGCTAGGTCTTGCAAGATTTTTAGTACCCTATTTTTGGTTCATGTAAGAAATTGAGTGGGTTCATGACAGATTCTAGGAAAATTTAAATAATAAAAATAGATATACTTATCTATTAATAAACCCAACAAACGGAATCAGATTTCGTTTTTCCTAGAGAAAGTTATGTTCAATTAACTAAGGTAAGGTCAAAACTGTCAAAAATCCTACGTGCTGCAAAATTTGATGCAACTTCAAACAATAAACTGTATTGATATACAAATATAAAAATTATAAATAATATACTATTATAAAGCTACATGTGTCTAGTATTTTAGAAATTTTACGAACTGGATTCAGAGTTTCTTAGAGAAAGATATGACCGTTAAAGTAGACACTGGTCCAAACTCTGAGTTTGGACAGTTTCAACATCTCTAAACCACTAAATGCTTTTTATATTTTCTAATGATTTATTCTACCCTATGCATTGTCAAGAAATATAAAATGTCCCTTCATTATTAACCCTATTACACAAAGTCCAATTTATGTTAAATGGCATGTAATAGCTTAATGAAAAATTTACAAAAAGAAACCTATATAAACTGAGATATAAGCTTAGTAACTAAAATATTATAACAATAACATTTATAAACTAAATATTATTTGGGTATATGAATTTCAATTCTTAATGCTAATGTGGACTTGATAAGATGCATGGACGCAAGAGTGAGTGACGAATGAAATTGGTTACGGGTGAATGGTTAATTGCTGCTTTTAGGAGCTAGATTAGTATGTGTAATTATATGTTTATTTGAATATGCATGATATATAGAAAATAAAAAAGTAGAGTACTTCAGTAATTTATTTAAATTATGTTTGTTTAATATTAACTGTTGTGTTTGACATTGGTTGTAGTTAATAAGGCCAACAAAGTGAGATTTTTATGAAAAATGACTTTTATCTTTGAAATTAAAAATTCAAGTGCACCTAGGATGTCTGATTTAAAATCATAAGAAAATTCTGATTTTGATAAATATTTTTTTTAAATTAAGTGCTCAACCCCGGTGGGATGGATTGTGTACAGTGATCAATTTGTTGTGCGAGCTCGTAATTGCCCGGTAGGGGGTGATAATGTTGTGTGGGGATAGGTCACTCATTGGCCCTTTGATTGCTTTACGTGATATTGTTGCGCTAACTTAAATTGTGTTCCTGTGTGTAATATGAATTGTGAATTTGTGAAACTTATAATGTGTACGTGGAATGTGAAATGTTGTATGAATCATGTTACATGATGTTAATATGTATATTATACGCTTGTGCTAAGTGATGCTAGTACTTTTTGGATACGATTTTTCACTAACGGAGTCCATAAGACTCATCCCTCTTCTGTGGTAATTTTTTTTAGTAACAGGAATTCGTTACATGGCGTAGCTGAGCTTGTGACTTGCCGATTGAGTACAGCAAGGTAATATCAGGATCTCAGACTTGAAATTAAAGAATGAAAATTTGCAGTCACACTAGAATTGTGGGGTGTCTAATTTCGAAAGATGTAAGTGTCTAGTTATTTGTCTGGATTGTGATGTGGTCGGAGCGAAGCTCCTTGTTATTTTTATGTTATTCTGGTGTAAAATCATAAGACTATGTATTTGTATTTTGAGGCATGTTTTGTATTACAGGAAATCTCTGCCAAATTTTTTAGTAACTTGTTAATTATTACATGAAGTAAACTTTTACAGTGAACTTAGATTTTATAACAACTAGTTTTATTCTTTATTTGGTTTATGAGTAAAGTTTGTTATTTTGGTTTGAAGTCAGGGTTACGATGGATTGGTTACCCAATTCTCCGGCCAATCATACCTCAGTGAAAGGTGTGACACTCTACTTTTCTAATCAATAAATAAGGGAGTTGTATTTAAATGCTGACACAATTAAATAAAACTAGTTTAAATATATTTCTAATTTTCCACAAATATAAAAAAGTAATTATTTGATAATTGAACTTCATTATCAAAAGATAATTTATAAAAATTTTATTCCACAACCTTCAATTGAAATATAAATCAAAGTCAATGAATGAAGCTTACATTTGACCTTTTAATCTTGAATGAAATAAAAAATCAATAACTACTTTGACAAACTAATTTCTTTTTACATTAACTCATAAAAAATATAAGCATGTCTTAAATAATAAAAAAAAAAACCAATAGCATAAGATAAAATAAAAGCAGTTAAGGGTTTTTTTTTTTTTTTAATTTCTCACAAGTATCCCCACACCCTATCCTAATCTCATTTGGGGTCGCAGCTACCCCTCCCCACAAGTGATTTCTCGTGGGCTCGAATTTCTTACATTGCAAAAGCTCTTCAACCACTGAGATCAAACATGATTTATCACTTGAACCATGCCTTATAGGTAAGTAGTTAAGTAATTTAAATAAGCTATTGAAATGAAAAATTAAAAATAAATTCAGCAATTGTGTTAAGCTCCCATTTCTCACAAATAAATAAAAATGTGTATTAAATATTATTACAGATAAACCTTTTAATTCCAAGATCCAATATCCCCAATAAAATAAAAAATAATTAGCAAAAGTAAATTTAACTATTGTGTTAGCAATATATATTTATATCTACCTATCTACATTATATTAAAAGTCAGATCAGCTTATGATGTTCTCTAACTTTTTAATTTAATTACTATACTAAAAGAGAGGATAGTGTCATCCCAAATTTTGACACATTTAACTAAAATTCAATCATTGATCATTTATTAGAAACTACTCATTATAAGAGAAAAAAAAATTGACAAGAAATAAAAAAAACTTATGTATTGTTAACTTCAATTAATCATTTATTTATTTTTTAAAAAATAAGCTTTTCTAAAACTTATCTCATTCTTTCCTTTTTATATAACAATTATAATATTTTTTTAATATTATTTCTTTAAAAGAAAAAAAGCCCTTAAACGTAAGCACGTGTGATAGAGCTAATATTCTCACAAACTAATTTTTTATTTCTTATAAATTTTGATGATTTTAAAATAGAAACTAAATAATAAATTAATTTTCTTTGAAAATAAGTGTGAATCATTTATATGTAAATTACACATAGATCTTACTACGTTAACTATTTAAGTGATTAACTATTTACACTTTACATATAAATCTTTCTATTAAAAAGTTCAAATCACCAATAAAAGAAAAATGGCAAATTACACTTATTCAACATTTGGTTTAGTATTTGTCCACTTTGCATAATGCCTACAGAAGATTTAAATAGTTACTTAAAAGGAACACGTGTCAGTCATCAAACCTCAGGTTTATGTGCCTACATGAGGTTCGACATCTCTTGGTGCTTTAAACGGAAATGGATGGAAAAAATAACTTTTTAAACCGGTAGGCTAAGTGAGTATTTGAAAATCTCCACTAGGCAAAATGGACAAACATCAAACCACACGTGGGTTAAGTGTAATTTTTCCTAAGAAAAAAAAAATTCTCACAAAATTTTATCTCAGTAATTTGATTTTTAAGACCCATTATTTAACTCAAAATAAATAAAATTCATAATTTTGTTAATTAGAAAAATGATATGTTGACACTTCAACGTAGTAATCCTCTTTCCTCCCCACATAAGTTAATATGTCATATATAAATATATTTTTTAAATACTATAGTTAATGAAATTAAAACAATATACCTATTAAATGAAATAAGAAATTAATAACTATTTCTACAAACTCATTATTTGGATACACATTTATGGAATTTCAAAAGAAAAATAGAATAAAAAACACCAATAAACCAAAAAAAAATTAAAACAACTAAACAAAAAAAAATTGTGATTTTATCTTTTAGCTTTACTATTGAAACTTAAAATTATCATTTATTTTTCAAACAATCGGATTACGGTAGAAAATATATTGGAATTGGATTCATTCAACAAAAAATAAATTAATCTATGTATCACTTTGAGTTCTTCTAGTTATAATTAATAACTTAAGAAATATCAAAAGCGGGGAGGAAGATACACATTTGCTCCGGTAAAAACTATCATGATGTCGTATAGGCTGTTTTCAAATAGAACAAAACAGGTAACACTTTGCGGTTTAGGATTGAATTTGGCTTGAGTATATGTTTTTCATATATAAAAATAATAGAGTAAATTACACTCTACATCTTGAAATTTAGTGAAAACACACTAAAGTCTAAAAGTTGGGAAAAATAACATTCCCCTTCGTAAACTAGATGGAAGACTAATGATGTTAGGTAATTATTATTATTTTTTATAAATTATGAAAATGGTTCAGTTTATCTTCAAATTACCAAAAATTCCTATCATATTTTTCGGATAACAATTAAGTCTTATTTTTCATTTTATCTTTTCAAATGAATTCTAAATATTCACTTTTTACTTATTGCCTTTTATTTTTTGTTTTATCATAGCAATACATTACGTCAGCTTCAATTCTTTTTAACTTTTAATAAAATATAGAAAAAAAATATTTTCATACCTATAAGTATGAATTATTAATTCAAATAATCATAGAATTATTACTATTATTATTTTTATATTTTTCATGAAATTTGACCACTTGTAGAATATGTCATGACTTATTGATATTGTAAAATTATGACATGACTTATTTAGTTCTTAATGATATGTATACATTTTTATTTTTAGTACAACAATTAACAAAATCTAAACAAGAAAATTACATAACAAAACATACTCCAACTGCATCTGCTAATAAAAGAATATTTCAAGAGAGAGTGGAGAAATATCCCACAAATTAAGTAACCCTAATTCTACATTGTGTTCAAGATATTAGTAAGGTAATATACACAAAACTAATAAATCTTAACTTTCAAATGTTTTCTTCTAAATAAGTTTTAAATATTAAATTGACACATTTTATACTATTTTCACAATTTTATAATTTTTTAGTTTATAATATTAATTAAAAAGACAAATAATAAAACATTAGTTAACATGAATTTAGAAAATAAATCAATGTAACATATAATCATTAATTAATGAATAATACCTCTAAAATTATTAAGATGTTCACGTCTTTTTCTTTCATATTTTGCTCTAAAAGAATTACATAATAATTTCTTTATTTTATTAAAAAGAGTATATTAAAATTAAATATGAAGTTAATATAATATATTGCTATTAAGAAAATGAAAAGTATAAGAAAATATATATAATATATTGCCTTTAAGAAAATGAAAAGTAAGACTTATTTGTCAAGAATAACGCATGTTTTTAAGTAGTTTTGAGATAAAATTGGAACATTTTTCATAATTTTTTCTAACTTATTAATACCGTTAATTTTTATTCAATTCAAGGAAAAGAGTGTCATTTTATCAAATTTTGAATATGTCTTTTTGAGTAGATCTCAAGGATAAAAAAAATGTAATTTATTCTAAAAAATAATATTAAAAGCATTAGTGTGAAAAACAAGATAGGACAGGCATCCAATTAAAAGATTTTGCACAATATATCTACCCGATTTAATCAAAAGAGTAAATATCAACTTGAATTAAAATTCAATTTAACAAAGTCATCCAATTTTAGTCAGGTTGGGTGGATTGGTTTTGGTCCGCCCACATTTTGCACTGCCCTTCTTTATTTTGTCTAGAACAAGTGACTAGTTTTCCAATTCCAATACAACTTTTGATTGTGGAAAAATGAATTTGATACTTTCCATTTTCTAATGCAATTCAGGACTTGTTATATTTAAGTCCTTGACCTTTTAATGTTCACTTTCTTTGTAAAAATTAAATAAAGTTACTTCTACAAAAAATCCCTGCTCTGTTTTGCTCTGTTTAAGTTTAAGATCCCTCTTCTTCAAGCATATTCTATTGTAGTTCATTAATTAATTTGTAATTTTATAAATTGATGACATCAATCTTAGGTGAAAGCCTTGAATGAAATGCCAGAAAACAGGCTTAATGTTTCTTTCTGTAAAAAAAATTCTCTGGTACAAGCCTTCAAGTACAAATTATATCATGGCATATTTGAAATACTGCCACCAATAAATATCCTCAAAAACATATGCAAACTCCAAAAGGTAAATAAATTAGAAAATCCAATTTCTGGAAATTAGAATTGGAAAACCCAAATATTGCTAAATCTTCAAAAATTAAGAAGAAAATATGAGGAATCCGGTAAAGAAGGAGGAGTTGCAGTAGAAGCAAAACCAAAATCTCTGCTTCTGAGACCATGAGAATGTACTACACGCCTCCGCCAGAGCCGCTCCGTCACCCGTGTCAGCAACGCTATGTAATATTCTCCAAACATCTCCGTCACAATCGCCACCATTATCATGTTGTCAAATGAAGAAACTTGAAAACCTTCACAGGTTAAACAATTAGTTATATATATATATATATATATATATAAGTAGTTATAATGTGTGGACCTAACAAATTTTGTGATAAAGGGTACTTGTCAAATATCACATAGGAATTTCATGTACGATTAGGTATATAGATAGTGATCACATCAAACTTTGAACAAGAAAGCTGGTTACGATTAGGCATGTAGATGGAGTGGAATTGAGTGTTATTGTTTTAAGTAGCGTGTTCAAATTTGTGTGTTAAAAATGAAAATAGTTATACGTTTCTCATAAGAAAGTCATGATTTGAAATTTAATTTCAAAGTGGAATCAGGTTTACTTTGACATTTTGTGTTATATAATGTGATTAAGACTTTGTTTGGTCACATATTACAACTTTTTGAGAAAAAGTTAAAAGGATATGAAAGTGGCTTGAAAGTTGTGCATTCTTGTGAATGCTTTTGGCATTAACAGAGTGGGGGCTATCTAACTACTTTCATTGAGAATTGAGGCAAGAAAATGGCATGTGATCTGCATTGGGAATGTTTTTGGAGACTTTTTTAAGTTTGTCATATTGACTATTAATTGTGGTAGAGAAGACTGGATGTGATTGTCGGATTAAGAATTATGATAAGCATAAGCTTCTAATTTATATTATGCTGGGTTTGGGGATGAGTTGGATTTTTTGTCAACAAAATGAAAGGCCCAAATTCACATGGTTTAATGACAAGACAATCACCTGTCCTTATGGCGTAAGCTGAAGGGTTAACCTACTACATGATGGGCCTAATATATTCATACATATGGCCTACTAATTAATAATTTGAGAGGCCGAATGGAATGAACTATCTCAATGTTAGGTAGAGTGAAAATTCGAATCAAGCAGGACAATAAAAGTTCATTATTGTGGGAAAAAATTCGGGTGTAGTAACTTAGATGGAATATATTGAACTCAAAACTGTATGTACGATCAGTGTAAGGAAATGACGTTAACAACTTATTGTCTTTTGGAATTGAGGAGAACGGAGGGAGAAGAACGAGGAGTTCACATAAACAAATAATCGATCATATGATGAGGAATAAAATTTTCTATTTTTTATTTTTAACGAAAATTTTCACTCATTCTCTCTTACATCCACTCACTTCTTCCTAAAAATTAGAAAGAGTTTGATCTGGCGAAGAGCTTCTTCCATGCTTTCAGACTTAGAGATCGAACTAAACAAAAAGAAGGATTGGAATGGTAGTCCTTTTGAGGAAGAGATGGTGGATTAGAGTGAGAGTCTTCCATTACAACATTATCTTCTGGGTTCCAAAATCGTGCATCTTTTCTCTTACTCCTAACAGTATTTAACACATGTACTTGTTACAAATTCCCCATACAGTCACCTTTTGTTGACTATGATCCACATTCACTGAGTATATACCTGCTCAGTAATATAAAATTAATTAATGAAATTGAAGAATATATATGGCATGACACGGTAAAAATAGATGAGACTTTCTGAAATAGTAAATTTAATATTTACCTTTGAGACTAGATAAAGTTTTCTTCACTTTCTTCTCAACCAAAAGAATACATAGGCACCATCATCTCTACATATTGTGCCTCCACATTCGTCTTTTATGCTGGAACGTTTGCATGTTCGCCATTCCCATCAACCTATCAAATTTCGATATGCTGAATATGATTGCGAAAAATCGATCAAATCTCTTGTTAATTTCTTGTTGATATCAATTAGCAAGCTAGCTAAGCTAGTTGCTGATCAGTACCTTGTTCCAACCTTATATATATATAGGAAATATAGGTTTAACTTAGCCAATAATCCAGAAGATTCTTTGGAAAAATGAAACCATATATATCTATAGACTATAGGAATGGTCTCTATTTTCTCAGTACACTTTATCTTCCTTTAATTTTTTTCTCTTGTTTATTAATGTTGTCTATTGTATGTAACTACCTTTACTATTTCATGATGAAAGGATGGAATTAGTTTAAGAGGATGAGGTTTCGATGTAAAAGATATATACTCGATTAAAGGAAATCTTTATTTTGGATTGGATATGGATTTAATTTGTGACATGGATGAGTGCAAAGCTGTGTCAACAACTGCATATGTTGGTTAACCAAAAGTTCATGCATGCATCAGTACTGTATCCTCCTTTTTATGGGAATTGAACCCAGTTTTGGAGTTTGGCTTCAGGCCATGTGGTTTGTTTTCCGTAGGGAATAAGTTACTTAATTGGTTTTCTGAACTTGAACTTGGGAAAATTAAACTAAGATTAATTAATAAATAAATTACAACTTTAATTATAAAACATCACTAATTCTTTGTCATGCATTAATTTTTTTTATAAGTACATTCAAATAAAGTTTTTATTAATTACTCAGAAAGTACATCACGGCATCATCATGATCACTTTATGCACTCATTATCGATGATAATGCCATGCATATGCATGAATAATGAATTCTTTGTATTATTATAGAGACAAATTCGATGATTACTAACTTTTTCTTTTTGTTGATAAATAAAAGAAGAATTCTTCAAGTTCGAACTTGAAATTAAAAGAAAGAAATAAGTTAAAATTTGAGTAACATATCCACTTTACTAACAGCTTACAATGGAAATATTAGTTATTAATCATTTGAGCAACAACATGTTAGTTTAGCCGTCAATATATTTTTCAAGAAGTATTCTATTAATGAGGTTGAGAGTCCAAATCTCCTTAACAGCCATTGAAGGGGTAAATTTACGTTCCCACTCATGATCGTGATTACTCGAAGAAATCTTTAGCTTCGACTCTGATATAGATACAGTATTCTTCCAAATATTTATTAAAAATTTATATAAAATTCCAAACAACATGCAATAATTCATGATAGAGTTAGTTTAGTGATCAATCATTTTCAGATAACACAATATTCTGTGTATTACACTAGTATAAAAATATACACACATGCACACATCATCCCTATATTACATTAAGATTAAAAAAAAAGGAAAAAAGGTTAAGTCATAAGTGGGTGTCCCTAATTTCTTCTTAATTAGTACTTACCCTAAAATTGTTAGACAAGATCAATAGTCAAATAAAAGTTGTCCATATTACCATTTTAATTCATTATATACTTTCTCTTTCCAAAGAGTAATTAGTCAAGAAAAGTTGGCCCCATGCTAGCTTCATTATCTGGTAAAAGAAAGTTGGGTGCCCCTTTTCCAAAACTAACAAAGTTAATCTACCTTTTTCTTTTGGATAACATCATGATCACCATCTACGTTGTTTTAGCTTTAAATCCAGTTGCTGTTTCTTCTACTTAATTAATTTTTCCGTTCATGAATTGCAACACATAAACCTCACATTGTCTTTTAGTCGTGAGAATCCAAATTTTTGTGTGTAAGACAAAGAGATAAAATTTAGAGACAGGTCTTTTCTGATGACTTATAATTCTTCATCATCACCGACCTTTGCCCGTTAGAGCTTGTTCAAATGGCTCAGATCGTCAGATCTCATATGCAATGAGGTCCCACTCACCATGTGAATTGTGAACCCACATCTCTAATAATTTCTTAGGACGGAATCTCATTTTTTATCAACCAGTTGCTATTATCCTGTTTGTTAAAAGGTATTTTCTTTCATATAATTGGCATTAAGACAATAAAAAAAAAAAAGTAAAGCTTTTGGATGCAAACTTTAGAGTCTAAAATTAAAAAATAAACCCAATAAAATGTGGTTCAAGTGATAAGACATGTTTGAGTTTAGTGGTTGAGGGCCCTTTGCAATGTCAGGGATTTGAACCTACAAAAAAAATATTTGTGGAGATGGACAACTACAAACGCTGAACTGAGATTAGACATACTCATGAGAAATTAAAAATAAAAAATAAAAAATAACTTCATTAACTCTAGTTGCTAGAGAATAAAGACATAGAGATCTAGAAACCAACCAAACGAGTGAAAACTAAAACATTGAAAAGAGATGTTGTTGGCACTTCACACTTTTATACAAAAACTAGAAGAATACAGACACTAACACAAATTATGAGATCTTATTCAATTAAAAAATTTGTAAAGAAAAATGATGTGTAAAAAAACTCAAGAAGAGCAAGGATCCTTTGTCTAAAAAGATATTATAAGTTCTTTTAAATCTTAAACTGCTATATTATGAATTTATGTTATATCTTTTTCTTTTCTTTGATTAGTTTTAGCATTTGGAACAATGTTATTAAAATATGAAAGATATGAAGAAGATTACATGAAAAAATCTTTTCGACATAGGGAAATAGGCAAATGGTTTATAAATAATATTCTCTAATAAATATTAAATTTTATTTCCACCCTTAATTATTGGGAAGCTTATTGTAAATTAAAATGGCTAATGACATGTAAAAGCCATCCGACCACAACTGCTCATGATCAATCGCTTAGAGTTTGAAGGCTCTAATACCATATATATAGAAATTTAAGATTGATCAGAAACAAACAAGACAAGTGAAAATAATGAGAAACAAATAAGATACATGTGGTTTGACTGTCGACTTAGACTATAAGAGGAGAGTAACAAGTCTATTCCATGGACAGATACTCACATCTCACTCACTCACTTAGTACAATGGGTAAAGTATTTAATTTATAGGCACTCCAAGACAATAATAGGTTTTGGAATTAAGACATAATTATAGTTAATTGTACCTATAATTATATAAGTAATTGTTCTCTAGTTATATCTTAGTTCTATCAATTAAACTACTAAATACATGATTATTATAATTGTTATTGATTGATTACGTGATTGAGATATTACATTTAATTTCAATAAATCAGAACTAATTATATCTTTAACACTTCTGATCAAGATGAATGCTCTTAGAAGAATATTTATCTTGGACCTTTAGATAATGAGTGCTCCTCATCGTTATTTTGTGTCTTCTCTTGAAATGATTACAAGCTGTCAATAGCTGCACATCACAGCATCATGAGAATGTCAGTTGATATACTCCAAAGGTTGCACAACAAGATACCATGAGAGTCTTTGGTAGTAAATTAAAATGCGTAATGGTATGTATAAGACATCCCACTGCAGTTGCTTAAATCAATTAATTGCTTGTTGGAGCTTTAAGGTTCTGATACCATATAACAATTTTAAAACAATCAGAAAAAAACAAGACAATGCAAGTGAAAATATTGAAAAATACACTAAATATGCTTGATTCAATTCTTGACTTAGTCCACAGGAGAAGAGTAACAAATCTATTTCATGGATAAACACTTACTCACTCATTCAATACAACTGAGGCTTTTTTTAAAATTGTATTCTTTTGAGTACAATATAAATAATATTTTAATAATTATTGTGTAAAAATAGAAAGAAACGATACAGAGTTTAAAATAATATTCTAATTTATTTTATTAAAAATCATTTAATATAATTGATAAGAAGATAATAAGTTAGTGGGAGAGAAATTATAGTGACTAGAAGAGAAAGTTTAGTTATTAGAAGAATAAAATTAAAAATTAATATTTTCTTAAATTGATAATAATACTTTCAATTTGATATATATTATACTAGCTGCCTGCATGCACATACACATGTGTTCTATATATATTAGAGAGGTTACTATTTATTGTTTAGTAATTATCAGTTGATGGGAGAAACTTTATTAATTGAATTTATTTTTTAAATAATATAAGTAAGTGTACATTATATAGTAGGATATCATAAGAGATCTCTCACTTTTATAATAATATAGATGGTAGGAGATCATAATTTAGAGTAGTATTGGCCGAAGAGCTAGCCTCTAATTGTCTCTAATTTATATTCATTACAAGATAATCAGAGGCAGAGATATACGTACGTGGTTTAACCATAATGTTTTCATGGATAACAAACACCTGGCTCAACTCACTCAATTGATAATCTTAAGAGATGGTTGTAAAATAAGATTGGAATAATACACGAATCACTTTAATTCAAACACTTATCTTTGTCTATATTCTTTAATATGCTCCCGCAAGACGATGAGTGCTTCTTGTCACTATTTTTGTGGCTACTCTTGAAATGAAAGTAAAAGCTGCAATGTGTCATCATGAAAAACATATTTTTATAGCAATTATAAATTTGCGGCGTCTTACTACACAAGTTTTGGTTTGGTGTCTTACTTATGGCACCATGAGAGAGTAAAATATGCAACTATAAATTTGCAATGGATCATTGTCTATGGGAGGAGAGACAATATTATTCTATAAACTCAACTCACTTCTATTTATAGACATCATTAGGTAATCATGAATTGTGAAATAATTATAATAATAAATAAGCATGATAATCTTAATAGATGGTTATTGAATAAGATTGAAATAATTTACTAATATTTTAAATTTAAACACTTATCTTTATTTATATTTCTTAACACTCAGAGAATACCAGAGATATACGAAAGGAGGCCATGCGCGTACTGATTCCTTGCTTTACCAATTCTCATTATGGATCTTTTCAGAAATCATACCGCAATCTTTCTATTTAAAGTCTTCACAATGCTGCAAAAGCTTAATTGGATAAAAAGAGAAAGATTGCTGCCACCATCCTAAAGCAAAACAATCTTTCCCTCGTGAAGAAAACAAGCCAAACAGTGCCCAAAAACTATATTAAACTCTTTACCAAATAGTACGAGATTAAAAGTAATTCATCGAACAATTATTGGGAAATTATGTAACTCATAACCTCCATGAGTTTTTTATGATTACAAAAAAAAAAAATATTCATCTTTTAATGTTCTACATTAAAATATATATATATATATATACAAATCGTGCATAATTCATGTATAGGATATTTTCTTTAATTATTAATTATATACTGCATATAATGAATACAGAATGATTAATTTTATATTATTTTTAATCAACCAAATGGATATTTGTTTTGATCCCGTCCATCTTAACCTTCCCTAATTCCCATAAAATTGGTACATAGGAACTACTATACAATATTGAACCTCCCTTGGCCTATATAACAATTATATATAAATTGATTGATTATTTTTTTTAATCAATTTTATTGATTATGAAATGCAACAAGCATTGGGATTTTCATCACTGAAGAGCAGATCAGGAGCTGGTGGGATTCGTTCGATCACATAGAGTGGCTGATAATAATACATCATCCTCTTCATATGTTCCTCATCAATATTGTAAACATTCTCAATTTCTTCTATTTTCTTCTCCTCCACTTTGCTTTCTTCACCAACTTTTTCTTCTTTATTTTCTTTATCTTTACCCTCTTCTTTCTTTTCCTCTGCTTCTGCTGGTTTTTCTTCTTCTTTCTTCTTTGCATTCTCTTCCTTTTTCTCTTCCGGTTTTGGTTCCTCTGCCGGTTTCCCTGCTTCCTTAGTTTCTTCTTTCTTTTCTGGCTCAGGCTCAGGCTGAGGCTCTGGTTGTGGGACAATTCTGGCTTGCTTTTTGGTGCGTCTATAAACGTATTCCACTAGCTTATTGGCATCCATGGTCCCTGTGACTATGACCTTTGAAGTGCTAAGCTCTGTCACAGCAGTTTGGACGCCTACAATCATTAATACATTGTTGCACATTAGTTACATATAAACAGCAAACATTAAAGTCACTTTCTTCATCATCCCAAACACACACACACACACATATATATTAAGTGGACTAAGTAATCAAACTTTAGGTATAAATTCAATGCTATCCATGCAACTTTAGGTATACATTAGTTGGCTTCAATTAACAACTAGTTGGTGAAAATTGATCTTTCTTTTGAGGTACAATTTACTGCAGCACATAGATTTGTGAATCCTATATAGGACATCCAGCAATTGAAAACAACTGCATGCATGACATGTCAGATGGAGCCCACAGCCAGATGCTGATTTGGCAGGATATGGGTGGATACAGGAGAGTGAAACTTATTCAGGATATCCTTATTGGATTCCTTTTGTCACATTTTCTTGTGAGTCACAATCACAATACTTACATTAACATTTCCCATATATGTGGAATTGTGTGAACAAAAAGATATCAACAGCATTAATTGTTAAGAAAGCAATCCTCCACTAGGATTAATTGTTAGAGTTTTTAGCTAGAACATTTCTCTAATAAGAAAGACTCTCTAAGCTGGAAGATAGGAAAATAAATAAAAGAAATAAATTTTACCTCTCATTTTGAGTATCTTTTTCTTAAGTTGCTCAGCACAGGCCTCACAGTGCACGTTTACATTGAGTTCCACTGTTGCTAATCCACCAACCTGAACCATCAGAAAAAAAGAACAAATATTAATTAATTAACTCTCTACATTATTAATAAAAGAAAAATGAACTATAATTTGTTTAATTTCCCTACTTGAGAAGTAATAACTTCTGGCATGGGTTCTCCTTCTACTGCAGGTAATGGGGATAAAACTTTAGCTCTTCTCTTTGTTTTCTTCATGATTTTTTTGCATACTTCTTGATGCTCCACTATTCCCTTTATTGTTACTTCATTTTTAGACATGTCTATAGCAACTCCCTCCACTCCTGTTAGTAATTAACAAAGTAACAAAACACTTAGCAATTTTCACAAAAAAAAAAAAAAAAAAAAACACACACACACACACAGAAAGAAAGGAGGGGGAAGATATTAGATATTAGATATCAGGTATGAGATATGGACCTCTAATCTTCCTAATGGACCTCTCAATTTTCTTGGCACATCCTACACAATGCAAGTCCACAAACAACACAAATGGTTGTGGTGGTTTAGGCTCCTCCTTCTTCTCCTCTGCTGGCTTCTCCTCTGTTTTCTCTTCTTTATTTCCCTCTGCTACCTTCTCTTTTGGCTTGGCCTCTGCCTTCGCTTGTTCCTATACAAAACAACTAAAGGTTAAAAATTGAAACTAATGCAGACCCATTAGCCAAAATAACACAGAACCAAGAAAGAATTCAGAAAGAAAAACATTCTCACACACCCTAGAAAAAGAAAATAGGCTCACCTGTTTAGCTTCCTCACTCATTTTCTCTGTGAAAAGGATTTTAATTCTAATGTGGGAAAGCTTGAGGAAGATTGAAATTGTGAGGGTTAAGGAGCAAGAAGAAGAGAGTGATATAATAAGCAAGAAGTAGGGGTATAATGGGTGGACGGTGGGTGATTAGCTTATAAAGCTAAACTCTGTGATTCCAGAGCACATGCAGAGCCACTAACTGTACAAAGAACCTCTTAATTAGTTTATTATTTCTTTTTGGAATTCCTTTCAATCTTCAAGGTTGAGGTAGAAAGAGAGGGAGGAAAACAGTGAAGCAGGGTTGGCAGATTTATAGAGAAAAGGCCAGGAGGGGAGGCAATGGTGAGGCTTACATTCCCATCACCCACCGACTGAATGGTGGATTTTTCATGACAATGTGGTGAAGTGTCACACTGTCAGACATGCATATACATAATACATGTGTATGTGTAGGACCTAATTGTGGACAGCCTGGAGACCTGTGCTGTAAGGATTAGCTAGGTTTTCATCTGGTGTGGGACACACCACATATTCCTCACCATTTTTGATCATCTATAGTTTTTGCCCAATTCATTTTTGTCAAGCAAATTTCAATGTAACATCTGGGTGACAAACCATGTTGATTGGACCCAAATGGCCAAATACAAATATAAAATCTTCATTTAAAATAGATTAATCGAAAATTGATTCAAACATAATATAATCGTTAAAATGATATCATTGATATTGTATTAATCTAAATTGACAAACCATATTGTAACATAGAGTCACAAACCATGTTGATTGGACCCAAATGGCCGAATACAACGGTAATTAAAATAGATTAATCGAAAATTGATTCAAACACCGTATAATCGTTAAAAATAATATCATTGATATTGTACTAATCTAAATTGAAAATATATTGTTACAGATTCCTATGACGTAAGAATGAGTGTGATCGCTTCTATAATTTTGCCTCTATATATGTTAGAAAGCTTCATAGACAATATTTTACTAGAAATTAGATTAGGTTTAATGCTATTCAATATGGGTAACATAAAGGGTGTTAGAATCTAACAAAAGTTTAAGAAATAAAGATTAACTTATTTGGTTAGAATGAAAAGGTTGTTTAACGAGAACCAATAAAATATTAAATCTTGATTAACAAACTAACTGTATAGCAATTCTAAAATATTAGCTGACTATGTATGTGATAGATTCATTGTCTTTGGCCTGTGGATTAATTAACCATTCTTTGCCTAATAAAAAAAGCTGTTTTGCTGTTATTGTTTAACTGCAAATTCCAAAACTCGTTGGCAAACAGAGGAATATATATATATATATATATCATACAGAATTCTTGCTTTCTCTAGTCAATACTATATGTGTGTTTTTGTAAGTTAATTTTGAATTATGTTTGGGTAACACAGCTATCAAAATCTAGAGAGTATCATAGAGATTTTGTGATTTCTAGATCATTCTAATATTTATAGCATGTACTCAAATTAGACCTTAAGCAATGCCTATCTTATTTTCATGGCTAATGGTTGGGATGAATGAAACGTGGGGATGCTAAAAATGTATAAAGTTTTGCGTGTAAATATTAATGCAATAAAGTTTGATCTCACATGGGGTGTTACCTTCTTATTATCACAAAACTAAATCCCCTTTAATTTTCTTATACATTTTTTCAATTTGCTGTTCTTTTTGGGTCACCTAATACTAAAGCTTTCTACTAATCAATCATATCCCTCTATTTCTTTTTCTAACATTAATTTCATCTTTTGAAGTATAAATATTTTTAGTGAGTGATATATTATTACCATGTCAAAAGTGATTTTTTGATTCTACAACACATGAAAATTTATATAATTCAAGTGGTGTCGTGTAGTGTATTCAAGTTATGTAGTGTTTATCTTATTATATTTGTGTCGTGTTATAATATTGATTAAATTTCATCAAAATTGATTGAATTTATTACATTGCAAGACTACACCTATCAAATACAGTGATTTTGGTTTGGTAAATCTCTTTTTCAACCATATCATGAGGCATGAGCCAACCATCCTTTATTTTGAAGGAAACCTAAACACCAATCCATCCTGATTTGTATATATTCTCCAAATTAATTAAAGGTTTGCACAAAACTTTAGACTAAAATGATGCGTATTTCTTTGTACCAAGGTAGAAAGAAGCAGCACAATTTACTAAGGTAGTACATGTAAGATGTGGAAATGACTCAACCACTGAAATTGGTGCAAAATTTGGTGCAAAATCTCAACCACTGAAATTGTCATAGACAAACAAATTGCACCAACCATTACACAATTTCTACCTGATGCAAAGCTTAGCAATGTCCAGCCAAAAAGAATTGCAGACCAAGAGAACTTAGGTTGACCTCACTTTGATTAACTTTTTCATTTTTTTTATTATTATTTTTTATTAATCAAAGGAGCAGAATTAGATCTTGTGAGTATGAGAGCTATTTAAGAATTGAAGAAATTAGGCTGAGTATGAGAGATTCTAATCAAGGTTCATTCCCTTCTATTGTTAGAATATTAGGAGGTTAAGAAGAATCTACATGATTGCTTAGCCTAGTTAATAAAGGAATCATACTCAACCACCCATTTGCTTTTTCTCTTTTTTCCTAGTACTACAGGTTCACAATTCATGATTGGATTAAGATATAATTGTTAATGAAGAACACTTGGCAACCTTTCATTGGCCAAATAGGATGATTTGATATCCTGTTTATATGTTTTTTTGAAGGATCATTTCCAATGGCTATTAAGAAAAAAGAGTTTTTATCATATAAATCAATACTCAAAAAGACTTGATTAATTTCTTTTGAAGAAACATTTGGTGCTTCTTGAAAATGAATATCCTTATTGACTTGATCATATATATACAAATTATTAAATATTTATTCACTTTACATATTTAATGTGATAATTTTCATCGATGATATTCAAAATAGAAGACATTGAAACCGTTACTTCTGTCTTTTGTATCCTAATTAAAATCATATAAACATTTTAGGTTGACATATCCTCTCTAGAATAGTAACGTTGTGGATGAGAGGATAATTTATCGCACTGAATAAAACATCAAAAGAGAAAAAAAAAAAAAAGGAATGATTATTAACAGAGTAGCCAACATCTTGCTAATACATACAGAATCTATCCTGATTTTTTGACTTTTCTTGTGGTTGTCATTCTTTTTTGTACTATTTAGTAGTATGTGATCCCTTAAAATTCTCTATAGGCTAAAACTTATAATAGGAATAAGTATGAATTATTCAGCAATTTTTCTAATTAGTGGATGGTCAGACAATCCTTATAAAGGACGTGTTTAAGTATTTAAGTTCATTTATACAAAAAGATGGTGTAATTGAGTATGATGTAAACCATATGATCAAGGCAGGGTGGGCGAAATGGAGAAGTACTTTGGGAGTTTTATGTGATCCTAAAATCTCAAATAGATTGAAAGAAAAATTTTACTAGATGGCAGTGAGACCAATTATACTGTATGGTTCTGAATATTAGGCAATTAAGAAGCAACATTGGCATAAAATGGGAGTAGCCGAAATGAGAATATTGAGATGGATGATCGGACATACAAGAAATGATAGAATGAGGAATAAGGAGATCAATAAGAAGGTGGAAGTAGCACCTATTGAGGAGAAAATGAGGGAGAATTGCCTACGTTGGTTTGGACATATCTAACGTAGGCCAATAGAGGCAGTAGTTAAGAAATGTGACTTGATACAGGTGTCAGGTGTTAGACATGGTAGGGGGAAACCGAAACTTACATAGGGGATAGTCATCAAGAAAAATATGGTTGTTCTAGGGATTGCCGAAAATGTTAGTCTTGGATCGATGCAAATGAAAAAAAATAATTCATATAGCTGACTCAAACTAGTTTGGATATTTAAAGGCTTAGTTGAGTTGAGTGGTTGCAGACATATGTACAGCTCAAGTCCATCATATATGTATTGTCCTATAATATAGAACTACAACTTGAAAGGAAGAGTTCTGTTTTTCTGTTAGTATTTATTTTATTTGTTAATGCAATAGCACGTTATATCTTTCTCTCTTTGGTACATAGGAGGTTGAGGTTTGAACCCTCAACTTGGGGGTGGGGGAGAGGCCTAAGGCCTGGTACCATGTCAATTGAGCTATGCTCTGGCTGGTATGTTAGTATTTTTCTAACTTCAGGTAAAGGAGAACAATCTAACTTTATCGAAAAATAATCAGGGCATAAAATCGACTAGGGATTGATCGGGTTAAAATTTTCTTTAAATTAATACATTGTGTCAACTAGAAAGGAACATATTTATAGTTCAAACATAGTACACATATACAAAAATATAAACACAGAAAAAAGAAGAGGGTGCGGACATGCATGCATTGTGTTGGGTAAAAGGAGTACTTTGTGGGCTTATAGTGAACATGTCTTGCTTTTGTCTTACAGTAAGTTCTTTCATGGAGTTTATATCTTTAAAACTAAATCCTGGGGATGAGGAAGGCAGAGGATAATGGCATGTTGAGAATTTGAATTGATATATGGATGCAATGAATCTAATGGAGGATGTATGTGTAGTGGGTCTCTGCTTTGTCCCTGATCTTTTAACCTTTTACACTTTTGTCAGCTGTGTCCAAAAGTGGCTTTGCAAAAATACTTAAATGTTTGTGCATACTTTGATTTACTACCAATGGTGCTGGCCCTGGAATACTTAAAATTTAGGTCCATTCAAAGTATACTTAAATTGCTGTTGTGATTCTGTTGATGGAAATTCAAACAAGATAATGTATGCTGTTTCAGCAACAATCTGCCTTTCAGTAGTTTCAGGCTTGTTAAAGCTCATGATTCATGATCATGGCAATTTACTCCTAAGATATAACCCACGATTCCTAAATTTGCACACAAAGTTGCTTGCACACCAAAACGTTTTGCAGTAAAACTAGAATCTCTTCAAAAGAATTATACCACCATGGGAAAAGCATTTCATAACGACATCATCTATACAAGTATAAAGAATATAGCTCAACTCAACAAAACTTTAAATTCAATTAGATACCGGTACAATTGAACAAGAGGAGAAATTGTAGGTATTAACTTATAGAGATATTTACATCTGCCTTGCATGTACAGAAAATTTAGAACATTGCAACCGTAACAACTAGGCCAGAACCATTTACACCAATTACTCTGATGATTTTACTGGACAATGGAGTGTTGGTACTCATTTAAATATGTATATGGAAGAGCTGTATGAAGTGCTGCATGTCTTAATCGGAACGACATCCATCAATTATATATTAATTCATTACAAGAAAAATCGTGTTACAAGTTACCACCCAAATCGGTAGTTAAAAGTGATTGAAACCAGTCTAGTTCAATCTATGAACTATGGATTAAAAATTCAGTCACAAATCTGTAGTTGAATCCATAGCAAAAGTGGTTTTTTATTAAAAATAAATAAATAAATAAATTTTTTTAATCTCCCCTCATCTATTCATCTTCTCTTCTATTATAAATCTTAGAATTATTAACAAAATAAGAAATAAAGAAAACTATAACTCTCATACTCAATACATCACATAAAATTTTAATCTTTATAATTATTTGTAAGAAATGAAACATCATGAAGATTATCATACAAAAATTGGATCTGTCATGTCTACAAATTCCTTCCACCAACAAATGAGATTAAGGGGTAAAAAAAAAAAAAAACATGTTCATTATTTTATACAAAAATCCTCATGTTATCCAATGAGCTCACATACCGAATCATCACTAGCAGAATTTGAGCAATCCAATAGCATATCTCCATCACATAGTTTTTACTGTACCACTTAAATTTATTTTATAATATTAATATATTATACTTAAAATAAACTATTAATTTTTTTTTTCTAATTCTTACTCCCTTTTAAAACTAATAGGATTATAATTCTTTTTTACTATTAATTTTTTTCCTAATTCTTCTAAATCTTATGAATCAAAATGAAAAAAAATAAAAATTATAAATTAAAATAAATATTAAAATATAGCTTTATTATAATATTATTTTCTTAAATTTTCTTTTATCTTAAGAATTAAAAGAAAAAAATTTATAAATTTATATTATGAATTTTATTTTTAATTGTATTTTATTTTTTGTATAATTACATTAACAAAGAGTAACATTTAGTTATTATTTCAAAATATTAAAATATAAGCTTCAAATAGATTACTAATTTATTTATTTTCTAATTCTTCTCATTTTAATACTATCTAGCTTTCGTGGTGCACTCAACGCGCTTGAATAGTACTTATGATATATACATATATGTTCATTGGTAATTAATGTAGATATCAAGAAATTATTTAGAAAAAATAAATTAACATATAATTATTTTAAAAATTTTTTTAAAGATGGAGGAATAATTAATACAATAATATTATAATCATAAAAACTATACTCTTAATATTTCTTTTCATTCATAGTGTTTTAAAAAATTGAGAAGTTCAATATTAGTTACTATTGATATAAGTTATTGATAAATTATAGATTTATTAAATTGAAAAGAATTAGGATAAAAAAAAATTAGTAGTCATAAAGTAATTATAATTATATTAATATTAATATTAAAACAACAAAATTATGAAAGTAGTAAAATAAAAAGTAGAATATTTTAAGCAAAATAATAATTAAAAAATATTTATGTAATAGTAAAAACTCAGAAGGCTATTTAAGAAAATAAAATTTCTCCCATTAAAAGTTAAAATAACAATATATATTCATGGAAACTATATTCTAAATATTTTTTATTTCATAGTATTTTTAAAAAAATTATTCATAAATTTGAGAAAAACTAAAAGATATTATAATTATTAGGAACTTTAAATAAATTTTTTTTAAAAATTAATATTAACTAATATGACATATATTTATTGAAAAAAATATAATTTTTTATGATATAAAAGTTAAATAACAATATTATAATCATGAAAACTATACTTTTAATATTTTTTTCTAATACATAGTAATTTTTTTAAAATTTAATTGCTATGACATATAATTGTTGAAAAAAATATAGATTATTAATATTGAGAAGAATTAGTAGAAAAGAAATCAATAGTCCTAAAATAATTACAATTCTATTGATATTAAAATAGAGAAAAAAATGGGGGAAAAACTAATAAAAAAAATAATAGTATATTTGAAGCAAAATAACAACTAAACATAACTATGTAATAATGAAAACTCATAAGGGCATAAAAGAATTTTTTTTTTTTGCCTCTAAGTCTCTTTTATATAGTATATCCTTTTTGACTATTAATTAATTTTCTTAATTATTTTCAATTTCATGAATTAAAAGAAATATTAAGAGTATAGTTTTTACTATGACAATATAATTTTCTTGATTATTTTTTTTATTTTAACAATTAAAAGAAAAATAAATTATAAATTTAATTTTTAATTAGATTTACTTATTTGTTTAATTACATTAACATAGAGTAATATTTTTATTAATTATAATTTTTTAATATGTAAGTCAATTTTAGTTGAAAATATATGTATATAAACACAATTTATATGTGTTGCCTATGCCACACATACTTCTGTATATAAATAGATAAATTTGAATCTCCTCATACACTATAAAATAAAGTGTTCTATAATGAATAATGTATGCCTATATGATCATCATAATATATGGAAAAAAAGAATCTACATATCAAGGTTATGATTATTGTAATTCTTTCAAGCCATACCGACATAATTAAGACCAAATCAACAACCGTAAACTGAAGAGAATATTATGAATTTCATTTCCTATATATCAAAACACTTTGTAGTCTTGATTTCAATCATTTAACTCTATTCTGCTACCTTATATCAATGTATTTATAAGGAGTAAGAAGGAAAAGTATAAGAATAAGAAGCTTTAGGACAAAAGACTAACCTTAGCTAATAAAGTCAATTCAAGTACAAGTACTTAATTCAAGCCAGAACAGAATATTAAAATGTAGTTCACCCAAAGAATAAGAAATTTTCTGGCAGAGTAATAGATGAAAAAGAAAACTTCAAGTTTTACAACAGCAATGAGTCAGTGACCCATAGTTTAGTGGGAGGTCCTGAGGGGGAAAAAAAAAAATATTCAACCTGATTAAGCATAATCTTAGTTCTTAGCAAGTTTTGTGGGTAGTTTGCTCTGACAAACTGATTAGGAGGCTTGCAAAAAAAGAAAATTGATTCCAGAAGACACCTGCACTAAAAATAACTAAAAACAACTAAAGCACGTTCCTAGTCACAATAAGCAGAAACGTTGCAGATTACAGACTCAATCAGGTAAAGACATATATAGTTCAAGAATGAAGTCAGAGCTGTACTGTAACCAGCATCCACTATACCTACCACATAAGAACATAGTTCAAGTTCATTATTATACATTAATATGATCATTAGTCACTTGTTACTACTACTCTCAAAATGATGGAGTATGTTAATGGTAGTTCCATGTTAAAAACATGTCAAATGGACCCGATAGCTTCATAAAAGTTCTAAAAAGGGTCTGTCCATTCTAGTAATCAAATGGTGGTCATAGTAACTGTGATCTTAATTATGTCTTCTTGAACTTGGATTATGTCCATGTGGATCAAATGCCGGTGGAAAGCAGGCCAACATTGAATTGAAACTCTCCATCAAACAAAGAGCAACAAGAAAGCATGTATTCATAGGCCATGTATGGGAATTAAACCATTTATTAACAGAATTTCTCCAACATAATTAGTATTACTTAACGGAAGTAAAAGGTTACCTAAAATTGTAAACATAGACTGAAAGATTATTATATAGAACATAGACAATAACAGTATAAGCAAGTGATGGACTGATCAGTATAATATTAATGCAATTATTAATTTTTTCAGCAATTTTGAGACAATAACCAAGTCATCGTAGCTCAGTTTTTCTATGTCATAACATTTGAGAGGGCTGCAATGCCAAGGCCTGTCACTCACTTGAATACGTACGTTCTTGCACATCCAAATATTTAGAAAAATTACAATTGTGCAAACAATTACTAGTAGCATAACAAAACTGGCTAAGTACTGACTCATTTCGAATTTATACTAAATATGAAGTCAATTCATTATAAGAGGCCACTCAAAATCATGAGTCTTCTAGTTTACGATTTAACAAAGAACTTAGCATATAGACTAAACATTTAACAAACACTTATGCCATGCTTGAGGAAATCAAGATTAAACTTATCAAATTCAACATTCATGAGCCAAAATCACCAGAAATTTTACTTATAATTCAAAATTTCCAAAAATTTCTTACTAACCTTAAATTTGATTGTGAGAAAAGAAGAATCAGTGAGAGCACTACACATGACTTGAACAGGGATACCATGCAACAACATAAGTGACTCGAATCCTATCACAAAATTGTCTGGATTGGCAGTACCGTGATATTGCTCCAAGGGTGGCATTTTTACTTTAGGGGAATTTGGTATTTGGCTACTTCGTTTGTAAAGGTAGGGGTGAGCATCAGGTCAATTTAGTCAGTTTTGGAAGCTTCAATCAATCGAACCGACATAGTCAGTTACCAAAATCCATTAACTAAATTTTCCAACCGACATGTCGGTTGAAAAATTGTCCAAACCGACTCCTAAACTGAAATAAGTTGGTTTGGTTTGGTTTTTTTAAGCACAAAACTAAAGCCGAATTACAGTTTTAAAGCCTAAATTCGTTTCTTAATCAATTTTAGCCCATTGGAAACCAAAATCAACTAAATTAAAAGAAAATTCCATATAAAACAAGCAAATTATATAATTTTAAAATCTATTCACATACTTAAACTAAATAAATCATAAAGTAATACATTATAACTAGAAATTAAAAAACATAACCTGTTCAAAGTGATAGAATTCATCCAAAATAAGCAAAACATCATCAGGACATAGTTCACTACCAAGAAAAACATCATCACATCAAACTATAAAAGCCAAGTCCTTAGTAGCAGCACATGAAAAACAAAACAATCATCACAGATAACAATACACATGTCCCTATTCAAAGTTCAAAGTTCAAAAAACAACATAACAATTTAAATTCAACAAACAAAACATCCAAAAATCAAAAAAATAAAATAAAAAACATAAGACAGTAGCCAACAGTAGTTGGCATGCTGCAGCAGCTCCAAGCCTCTAACCCTTAGCATTCCAACAGGCATCAACTTCTTCAATCTTTATATGAAAAAAAATATATATATAATTTAATAAGAAAAGAGACAAATAAAATAGGATAACAATAAAACAAAGTATTAGATAAATTAAAGCTCACCACAAAAGCAACACTATCTTTAAGTCCTAAATGATTTTCAATCTAGAATACAGCTTTCTTCATGAACAAAACCAAACAACTCTAATATAAATTAAAATAAACAATTAATATATATCTTGTAAGAAAACAGTTAAACACACTGAAAATCATGTTATATAAAGTTTTATTACCTAAAATTATTTTCTCTTGCTTTTCGGGTGATTCTTCATAGCTTATTGGTAAAGGATCAGACTTAAGCCAATTTTGAGTGCAAATAAGTGCTTCAACAATCTTTGGTTTTAAAGAGCTTCGATATATATCAAGTACTCTACCTTTGGTGGAAAAAGTTGATTCAGAAAGCAACAGTAGTAAAACCCCCAAAATATCTTTAGGCAATTTACTTAGCACTTTGTACTTCCCCGAATTTAACTTCTACCACTCCAAAATGTCAAACTTTTCAGTTACAGGCTCATATGACTCCAAATAATACCTATCCAACTCAGATTTTCCAGCTAGAGACTCCTCTTGAGTAATTTCATTCATAAAATCCTTGGCAAAGATACTAGAAACATCATCACTTGAACTTGCATGTCATGAAGAAGAAAATGCAGCCATATCATTTGAGAAGGCATCCATTTCCTCACTAGTTTGTTCATAAATTTTATAACGATCAAATAAGCTTTCCAATGTGCCCTTCACTTTCCATGTCATGAACTCAGCTTCTTCCTCCCTAAACAACTTCTTGAACTTATAAGTAATAAACCTTAACTTGTATTGAGGGTCAAGTACTAAAGAAACAAAGAAAATGTGATTGATTTTATTAATGTCACCCTAATACTTGTCATGTTTTTCTTTCATACTTGCTGTCATCTTCTCAAGTGATCTATTACCACTTCCTATCTATTTCTGAATACAAGCTAATATGTCACAGAAGTTATGAAAGTATGCATGTGATGTAACATACAATGAACCAGATATTCTATTTGTTACATAATAAAAAGCTTTAAAATTTTATTTTTCCTAATCTTCACTAGTAAGAGTGGATTTTCCTAGCTTAGTATCACTCTCAAACTCACTTTTATACTGACCATCCTCTATCTTCAACCTATTAAAGGTTTCTTCATAGCTGAATCCAACATCAAAAATATGGAATTCCACCTTGTAGGTACATCCAAACTCACTAATGTTAGTACAAATCTTCTCTACTTTTGCGTATTTTTTAAATCTCAACATCCTTGAAGATGAAGACTTAACATACTTAATAGCTGTCTAAATTCTAAGCACAAACATGTCCAATTCTTTCAAACCATCATGGACAATTAGATTAAGTATGTGTGCACAACACCTAACATGCATCAAGTCTTCATTCAAAATAAACGCTCCCCAGTTAGTAACTTTCTCACCTAAGTAACTAATTGCCCTATCATTTAAAGAAACATTATCTATTATAACACAAAAGACCCTGTTTATATTCCAATCCAACAAGCACCTCTCAATAGTCTCACCCCTATGATCAACAACTACACAAAAGTTTAAGATTTTCTTATACATCCTCCATTCATTGTCAATAAAATGACCAGTCAAACACAACTAGTTCATGTTTTAAACCGAAGTCCAACAATCGATTGTGAGTGAAACTATTGCTTGCTATTAATCAACCACCTTTTTAATTTATGTTTTTCAGTCAAAAACAACTTGTAAATGTCTCTAGCTATTGTCTATCTAGAGAGCGCATGCATTTTAGGGCACAAATGACTTACAAGCATACGAAATCTCTCCATTTTAACATTACTAAAAGGTAGTTCATTCATTATGATATACCTAGCCACAACTTCCCTACAACTCTTCTCATTATACTTGCCAGAAACATTTCCAAATGTACTTCCCCCATTACTTACTTCATTTCCCCTCTCATCTTTTTTTTTTTTTTTTTTTGTAGCATAACCAGTTAAAGTAGTTTAACCTTTATCCCAGCCAGACACTAAATATTTAGAAAATTTATTGCATTGATACTTTAAGTGTGTCCTTAAATTAGAGTTTCCATTTCTTTTAGAATGAGAAGCATAAATAGTTCCACACTAATTACATGAAGATCTACAATTAAGTCCAGAAGTGTCCCTAACATGTGTGAAGTGTTCCCAAACCCAAGATGATTTTGCCCTTTTCTTACCTGGCAAAGGAGGCTTTGCAAATGCTTTTCTCTTGGATTTGTTGCCAACTTGATCTGAATTTGATGCTTCTAAATCATTTTTAGAACTAGATATCATCTTAACTTCATCTGGATCCAATGGAAACCCTCGAGTATCATCCATCTATGAATCAAAAATTAAAACATACTATAAGAATATAATAATTAACTAAAAGATGTTGCAATAAAGACTAGTCACACTATCACTCTTGTTTCTTTATAGCTTAAATTATGCAGCATTCAACTAATTAACCAGATTCGAAACAATAAAGACAAAGACAAAGACAAAGAGAAATTCAGAGCTCATATCTAACTTATTTTAATTGAGAGTTCATATCCATCATTCAATTGATTAACTAGATCACAACATAATTAAGTAGACACCAATTACTACAGTTATAAAGAACATGAATTATTAATGTTTAACAAAATTAGTTATTCTTTTTTACCGTTTTACATAAATAACAAATATAATAGTAATAAATTGTCTATTATATATCAAAGTTCATTAAGGATCCTAAGTAACACTGTCAACTCAACCTATATTTTACCTTTTTAACCACATGTTGCTTATCAAAAAGTGAACTTCCTAAAGACACAAGCACATCCCAATTCAGAATGTGCCTAAAATGCAAAACATTTAAATTGTAACCTGTAAAAGTATGATTCTCCAACTAAGCTTATAAATATGAATACAATTTCATCTATAACCATTAACTTAAAGGGGAAAGGGGTTGTAGAAGCATATAAGTAGAAACCAAAAAAAATAATAGACAATATCTAGTTGACTAGTTCCATTCCTAACTAGAAACTTAGCAACCATTCCATTCCTAACTAGAAATGATATAATTTCAAGCACTCACTCTTTATCACATAGTCATCAAGACATCAATAGCCAAAAATATTATAATATTTCACTTTTAAATAAAATATGCAGCACAACAATAATACTTAGTTATCTTAATTCGATTAGCATGCAACCTGGTAAACAGAAACCTAAAAGATATGTGTGTTAAAAGAGAACCTGTGTAACTGTGTTGGACGAAGACAACAGCTTGCAAGTTGTGATATAAAGAAGATCGAGACAAAGGCTGGCTGAAGGTTGAGACTTGAGACTGAGGACGAGAAGAGGAAATCTTCTACTACTAACTGATTGCGATTCAGAGGACTACAAGTCCAGAGGAGATAGAGCCATGGAAGAATGAGGATGATGAAGGAAAAGGGTTATTGAGCGATGATGGTTGGGAATGAGTTTGAAAGTTTGAGATCGAGCAAATAAGGTAAATGCAAATCTCTAATTTCTTATAAATAAAATAAAATAATTATTTGCATTTAACATGTAGGGTTGGTTCGGTTATCTGAACATGAAAAAATACACCACCCAAAATTATTATCCAAATAAAAAAAAATATACCATAAACCTACATAAACCGAATAGGGACTCGGTTATTGGTTATTGGATCGATCGGGTCGGGTAGTCAGTTATAGTCAGTTTATGCTTACTCATATGTGAAGGGATGATGACCCTACCCACCCTGGGTGGTTAGCTTGGGAAGTTTTGGTTGGGCATTGTTTTCGTCTAAGGCTTTGCCTTAGGAAAAAGGTTAGCTCCTATCAAGGACAGATAGAGGGTAAGCTTAGTAAGGTTAACCCCACTAAATTTTAAAAATTATCTTGTAAGTATAGATAAATTATGAAATTGATCCATAAGATTATGTAATTTTTAAAAAAATATTATAAATATGCATTCCCCTTAACTATAAAACTTTTGAAAGTGCCAATTGTACCAAGAACCTTGTCTTCACCTGGGAGGGGATTTATGGGAAGGGAGAGAGTTACCTCTTATTGTGTAACTTAAAAGCCTAACGAGCTTTCCTAGGAATCAAACTTATATCCATATGATCCAGCAAATTTATTGTGTGAAACAAACTTAAAAAAAGAAAAAAATTTGTTGTGTACAAATCTGCATAATATATATATATATATATATATATATATATATATATATATATATATATATATTATATTTAATTAATTATTTATTTATAAAAATAAAATAAAATAAAATAGACCTTACTAACAAAATTTCTTGATCTGCCACTGGCTCCTGATGCTCTGCTTTAGCAACAGCCAGGGGTTGTAGTGTATTTTTGGTTTGTCTGCTCGGGTTGTTGATCAGGTTTTCATGGCTCTAGAAGAGCTCTCTTATCCATGCTAGTGATTGTGACGATCTGGCCTTTCTGTGATTTCCATGGCTAGGGTTTTAGAAGTCCAATTTTGCCTAGAATGTTTGTACTACATTCATAATGCTTACGAATTCATTATGGATAACCAATGTCTTAAGCATGATGGTGGGGTCTTAGTCGATCATCTGGCCTTTAACAGTTCGAGTCCTTGGTTACTTATCAGTTTTCTTTGAATTGTGCACAAGATCTATAGGATTCTCAAGTCAGAGGGAGAAAGTTGTATGGGATAAGGTGTTGAGTTTGAGAAATTAATAGAATAGTTTCTCATAGATGATGTCAATGTTATATCCTCGTGTGTTTAAGAAAAAAAATTTGTCCAAGTCAAAGCTAACTTTCTTGCACAAATCACGAAGTCAAGAGGCTCAAGGTGAGCTTTTGGGACACTCCTCTGATGCTTATGTTAGTAAAGAAGGATTTTTAAAATATACGAGACAAGCAATCATAATGTGTGTAAGTGAATATACTTGTATGTATCATTGTCTATTCATAATAGAATGGTGGCCTGTAGATATGTGACATGTGTCCAAGGTAATGGAATAGTTATTCCTAATATAAGATGCCACATGTTGTGAGGAAATTGGTCCAGCCTTATCCTATAATCTCCCTGTTTGGTTTATCTTTTAAAATAGTTTTTGGGTTTAAGTATTTCTAACAAACCGTTTGATAACATAGATTTTATTTTTTAAGCTTTTCGTAAAAATATTTTTAAACTTTTAGAGTTCTAAAAGCTATTAAAAGCTGAAGTTAGAAAAAGAAGTTTTTTTAAATAGAAAAACAAAAAAGTTCAAAGAAATTTTAATAATTAATTTATCTAGACAAATATAACCATAACAATTGTCGAAATGGTTTTTTTAGTAATTTAAATACTCAATATCCTTTTTTTTAAAAATAAAATCAAACCTTTTTTCTCTCATAACTTTTACATTAACTCATCTAAACACTTTTTTAGTTTTTTATATAACACTTTTTAAACAGTTCTATTTTAAATTTAAAAATATTTTTACATACAATTTAACGAAACAGACCTATATCTGAAGCACATTGATTTTATGACAAATTTTCCTTTGAATGAGCACATCTACAATGTATTGCTGTATCTTTGTTCTTCTTCCTAATCTCTAGTACACTTGCTTGGGGATGTGTGTGATGCCCATGTCTTGAATTTAGGTTTTAAAATGGGTTTTAAAATTTTCGAGCAGATGATAATTAAGAAAGTTGCTCCAAATGAAGCTACATTTACTAGTGCACTGAGGCTTCCTATTGCAAAGAAGACCCAAAAATGGCTTTTAAGTTGGTGAAGAAAATAAAATGTTTTGATATTCCACCCAAGTTGAGATATGCTTTTGTAAGAAGGAAGAAGCAGATAAAGCTTATGATGTTGATGCCCAAGTTGAGATTTGATTAACATCATCATCCTCTTTAATTTTGTTGTTTAGTTGCATTGTTGAGACTCAATTTAAATTTAAGTGCAAGTACAATCAAGTAATTCAAAAAATTTAAAACTACTATCAGGTTGATCTAGTGGAAAAGGAACTTAAAAACTGCTCTCTAAGATGTTGAGAGCTTGAGTCTCCTTGACTGTAACTTGCAGTTGGTGGTAAATTTATGTTTCCAAAAATTATAGCTGCCCTTAGAGAAACCCTATGCTTAAGCCAATATCAAATCAGAGTGAACCATATAAAAATAATAAAGCTACATGTATGGAACCAAGTATAATTTGGTGAAAAATAAAAAAATTATTATCAATTTTATTATTGAGGACTTAAATATTTTCTTTAGTTTGGAAGTTGGCTAATTGTTATGTTGATTTTTGACAATTACAAAATGTGGATTATTTTCATGTATTTTTTTTTTAAATAATAAATTTTGAATTGAATATGCCTTTTAATTAAGCCTTCCAAGAGACCATTTATAGTCCCCTAGAAAAAAAAACTGAAATTATTAATTACATTTTCCTTTTTAATTATTGTTGGATATATTCAAAAAAACCTTCCAAGTTTCATTGATGTTTGTGAAAAAAATTGTTGTGATGGCGCTAGTTGGACTAATTATTTTGCTTGGAAGTACACAAGCTGGTGTCCCTGCTTGTTGTAGGTACAACCCTGAATGTTGTGAAAAATTTATCCTTGATGCAACACCAAAACCCTGAAGCTGCTAGCTAGTTGTTTGTGTGATCGTTTTATTTATGTTGAATTTGTCTCCTCATTGCAACAATTATATGTTCTTTTGGCTTTTAATGAAGTTCTTATAATATGGAACACATTGTATTTCTTTTTATTTAATTAATAAATAAGTGGAGACTTTTGGTTTTTAGATGTGTCTAAAATTTAAATTATATTTTTACAAATTTTTAGTTATTGAGTCATTTCTAATAGTGGTTGTCTCAGTATATTTTTCAAAATTTAAATAGAATCATCCTTGTATTATTATTAAATTATAAATTTTCTAATTAATGAGTGCTCTAAGAATACTTGTTAAGGTATAATAATTATGTTATTTGGAAATTGAATTTTTTTTTTTTTAAAAAAAATGTAATTTATGCATTAAATAAAATTAAAATCATAATCAATTACCATAATAAATATTACAAAGTTTTTATTTATAAAATCTTAACAAGTAATGTTATGGACGTAGTCTTTAGAAAAATCCTTAAATTATTACTTAATACGTCCTAAAAACTTGGTCCAATCTTTAAATTATTAGTTAATATGCATGTCCTAAAAACTTGGTTCAATCAAGCTATAAGTAATTATTGACTATTACAACACACTAAGTTCTAAGTCATATGCATTCTTGGTTGAAATCCTTTTCCAAAATGAGATTTGATTATTGGTTTACTGGCGCTGCTCTATTATATTTATATTAGTTTAAATCTTTTTTTATTTTATTTTTTTAGATAAGGTTCTCTTTCTCATTTGCTTCTTAGGTGCAAAATACAAATGTTATTATAAATTTTTGTGCAATAACTTTATGCGAGGGAAGAGAGAGATGGATAGTTGGTAAAGTTAACACCATTAGTTTATCATGTAATATTTTTAATGACATGACTTATTTTCATTAGTGTGACAAGAAATGAGATACTAAAATGAGACAGGAGATCTCTCTCCCTTTGTAGCTAGTCATTTGTCTATTCTCATTATGCACCCAGTATCCATTTCTATATGTTTGTAGGGGGTTAGAATTACAAGCTTTTACTAAATGAGGCATCAAAGAAATTTTTTATTTTATAATAAGTGTGTTTTTTGAGAAATTTATTTTGATATATCTATCATTTAATAGAGGTTATTATTAAGACACTCACACACACACACACACACACACACACACACACACATATATATATATATTATTTGCCATACTCACATTCTTTTTGAGGTATGGCTTATTGTTTTTACACATTCTATTTTTGGTTTTAAAGAAGTTCGATACATATCAAGTACTCTATCTCTGGTAGAAAAAGCTAATTCAGAAGCAACAATAGTAATAGGAACCCTTAAAACATCTTTAGCCAATTTGCTTAACACTTTGTAATACCCCGAATTTAGCTTCCACCACTTCAAAATGTCAAACTTTTCAGTTATAGGCTCATGTGACTCCTAATAATACCTATCCAACTTAGATTTTCTAGCTAAAGACTCCTCTTGAGTAATTTCATTTATAAAATCCTTGGCAAAGGTACTAGAAACCTCATCACTTGAACTTGCATGTCGTAAAGACCAAGATGCAGCCATATTATTTGAGAAGGCATTTATTTCCTCACTGGTTTGTTCATACGTCTTATAATGGTCAAATAATCTTTCAAATGTGCCCTTCACTTTCCATGTTATGAACTCAACTTCTTCCTCCCCAAACAACTTCTTAAACCCATAAGTAATAAACCTTAACTTGTATTGAATGTCAAGTACTAAAGAGACAGAACTTCCTCCCACATAATTAGTATTACTTAATGAAAATAAACATTACCTAAAATTGTAAACATAAACTGAAAGATTATCATATAGAACATAGACAATAAAATAAGCAAGTGATGGACTGACCAGTATAATATTAATGCAATTATGGATATTTTTAGCAATTTTGAGATAATAACCAACTCATTGTAGTTCAGTTTTTCTATGTCATAACATTTGAGAAGGCTACAGTGCAAGGCTTGTCAATCACTTTCATAAGTGTTCTTGCACATCTAAATATATAGAAAAATTACAATTTTGCAAACAATTACTAGCAGCATAACAAAACTAGCCCAGGACAGACTCATTCCAAATTTATATTAAATATGAAGTCAATTCATTATGAGAGGCCACTCATATGCAATAAAAATCATTTAAGTCTTCTAGTTTACGTTTTAACCAAGAGCTTAGCATATAGACTCAATATTTAACAAACACTTATGCCATGCATGAGAAAATCAAGATTAAACTTATCAAATTATGCATTCATAACCCAAAATCACCAAGAATTTTACTTATAATTAAAATTTTCCAAAAATTTCTTACGAACCTTAACTCTGATTATGAGAAAAGAAGAATCGGTGAAAGCACTGCACATGACTTGAACGGGGATACCATGCAACAGCATAAGTGACTCGAATCCTATCACAAAATCGTCTGGATAGACGGTACCATGATATTGCTCCAAGGGTGGCATTTTTACCCTGGGGGAATTGTGTAATTGGCTACTTCGTTTGTGAAAGGATGACGACCCTACCCACCTTAGGTGGTTAGCTTGGGAAGTTATGGTTAGGCATTGTTTTCTTCTAAGGCTCTGCCTTGGGAAAAGGTTAGCTTCAGGCAAGGACGGATGAAGGTTAAGCTTAGTAGGGTTAACCCCACTAACTTTTAAAAATTATCTTATAAGTATAGATAAATTATGAAATTGACCCCATTAGATTATGTAAATTTAGTTAAATATTATAAATATGCATTCCCCTTAACTACAAAACTTTTGAAGGTGCCAGTTGTACTAAGAACCTTGTTTTCACTTGGGAAGGGAGAGAGAGTTACCTCTTATTGTGTAACTCATAAGCCTAACAAGCTTTCCTAGGAATCAAACTTATGTCTATATGGTTCAGTAAATTTTATTTCGTGAAACAAACTTAAAAAAATTTATTGTGTGCAAGTCTGTATAATTTATATTTAATTAATTAAATTATTGATATAAAAAAAATTAACCCCACTGATGAAATTCATGGATTCGCCATTGGCTTCTGGTGCTCTGCTTTGGCAACAACTAGGGGTTGTAGTGTGTCTTTGGTTTGTCTGCTCAGGTTGTCGATCATGTCTTTATGGCTTCGAAAATGCTCTTTTATCTACACTGGCGATTGTGATGACATGGCCCTTATGTGATTTCTAGGGCAAGGGGTTTGGAGGTCCAATTTTGCCGAGAGTGCTTGTACTATGTTCATAATGCTTACGAATTCATTCTGGGTAACCAATGTCTCAAGCATGGTGGAGGGGTCCATAATCTAGCCTTTAATGGTTCAAGCCCTTCATTACTCACTAGTTTCCTTTAAATTGTGCACAAGATCTATGGGATTCTCAAGTCAGGAGGAGAAAGTTGTGAGCTCGAATTGGGATAGGGTGTTAAGTTTGAGAAACTATTTTATATTTTCTCACATACGACATCAATGTTATATCCTTGTGTGGTTGAGGAAACTTTTTTGTCTAAGTCAAAGCTAACTTTCCTGCATAAATCACAAAGTAAAGAGGCTCAGGGTGAGCTTTTGGGACATTCCTCCGATGCTTATGTTAGTAAAGTGGGATTTTTAAAATATATGAGGCAAGCAATCATAATGTGTGTAAGTGAATATACTTGTATGTATCATTGTCTATTTGTAATAGAGTGGTGGCCTGTAGATACGTGACACGTGTCCAAGGTAATGGAGTTGTTATTCTTGATATAAGATGTCACATGTTATTGGAAAATTAGTCTGGCTGGTCCTATAATCCCCCTATTTGGTTTAGCTTTTAAAACAATTTTTGGGTTTAAGCTTTTCTACAAAACTATTTGATAATAAAGATTTTATTTTTGAACTTTTAGAGTTCTAAAAGCTATTAAAAGTTGAAGTTAGAAAAAAAAAATTAATAGAAAACAAGAAAAGTTCAAAAAAAATTTAATAACTAATTTGTCTTGACAAATATAACCATACCAATTGTCAAAATGGTTTTTTTAGTAATTTAATACTCAATATCCTTTTTTTAAGAATAAAATCAAACAATTTTTATCTAATAATGATTTTACATTAACTCATCCAAATACTTTTTTAGCTTTTTATATAATACTTTTCAAACAGCTTTACTTTAAATTTTAAAGTATTTTTATACACACTTTAACCAAATAGACTATATCTGAAACATATTGACTTTATGACGATTTTTCCTCCGAATGAGCACATCTACAATGTATTGCTCTATCTTTTTTCTTTTTCCTAATCTCTAGTACACTTGCCTGGGGATGTACTGTTAGTAGTATGCCCTAAAGCCAATGACATGTGATGTTGTGGCATATTATTTTATGTACAATCTTATTCATATTATTAATAAATATAAGTGGCAAACATTATCATGTATAAGAGTTATTAATTAACCATCATGAGCCCAAGGAATTAAAGTAATGGAAATAAGCATCATGATGAGATCATGCTAATGAGGTGTATTTCCTTTAAGCTTAATTCTTAAATGTTCCTAATCATAGGATCACTAAGTAGGGCATTAGTGAATACGGATAGATTAGTACATATCTAGTTGGCTCAAAGAGTTAAGGGTGACTGATCTCATAGTCACTTGTGTATGAGACACTAAGACAGATATGTAGGTGCTCATTAGAGAATGAGTTCACTGAACTGACTTAACTGAGAACACCTATATGGAGTTTTTCTACATGTTAATAGGTGGTTCTTATGTTACAGTTGTGCAAATAGTCCTTTGACTTGAAACATCATAGTTATCTTGTATGTACGCCATTATACTTTGATACTATTTCTGATTCTCTTAATGAATCACCTAAGAAGTAGTAATTGGGTATAACCACTTGCATATGGAGGTATGTGAATGTACAATAAATGATCTATCACTCTTAGTAGAAAAAAAAGAATATCCTATATGGTCTATAAAAGATTTAACTTAAAATCGATGGCCATAGCAAAGTGGATATTAAAATATGAGTTTCTAATTTTTCCAATGAAGTTATAATCTTAAGATTAGACACATATAATTAAATTTAGGGTTTGACATTATTTTCATACCCAAATAGATTTAATCGAGACATTGCATGATAAAAGGATTGAATTGCATGGTAACTGTTAACAGAAAGGTTCAAAAGGTTCACAACCATATTCATACTATTATGGGTAGTCATCATGAGCTGCTAGACACTAATCTTGACTTGTAGGAAACCCTGATAATTAATTAATTATCTATAGATGATTAATTAATTAATCTTAATTAAGGGATGAATTAAAAAGAGTTTTAATTTAAATAATTAGAATGAGTTCTAATTTAATTGGACATGGTCTAATAATAAATATGTAAAAGTTACATGCCTACTATCATCAATAGTTTGAACCTAAGGGGTCACACACAAAATGACGATATTCAACTAAGGAGAGTTTTGGGGCAATCATGTAATTATTATAGTTTGTTAGACATTAGATTTAATTATAATTAAATCATAATGTTAGCATAATCTCTAATATGTTAGGATTGTCCAATACATAAAGAGGTGGCTAGGCTTTATAAAAGATAAGACTTAACAAACTAAATAGAAACAGAAAAGAAAAATAATTGTACGTACTGTACAAAGAGCCAAAAATCCATCAGATAAATTTTAGGCTCATGAGAGTTTCAAAATACAAGAGAGATTCGGTAACTTATGCTAGCACACAAGGAATCCCTTGATAACCCCTTTCATCTTCAAGCATGAAAATCCTCAGTTGGATTCGTTCATGTTGATACACTTAGAGACGGGGCACCTGTGTCGTTGCTGTGCTCTTGATGAATCAATGAAGGAGTGAACGTCGATCAAGAATATGACGAAAAATTAAAAGCCTCGAAGGTACACAGTGCTCTACTTGTTTAATTGTTAAACTATGATTAGGATCTTTCATATAATCATAAGGTGATTTCAGGTTAAAGGGATCAAAATTTTTAAATTTCGTTGCGCATATGATTGCCAACTTTTACATTGATTCCTAACATGTGCGTGATGCCCATGTCTTGAATTTAGGTTTAAAAACGGATTTTAAAATTTTCAAGCATATGATAATTGGGAAAGTTACTCTAAATGAAGCTACATTTACTAGTGCACCGAGGCTTCCTATTGGAAAGAATACCTAAAAATGGCTTTTGAGTTAGTGAAGAAAATAAAACATTTTGATATTTCACCCAAGTTGAGATATGCTTTTATAAGAAGGAAGAAGCAAATAAAGCTGGTGATGTTGATGCCCAAGTTGAGATTTGATTAAAATCATCACCTTCTTTAATTTTGTTGTTTAGTTGTCTTGTTGAGACTCAATTTAAATTTAAGTGGAAGTACAATCAAGTAATTCAAAAAATTTAAAACTACCATTAGGTTGATCTAGTGGAAAAGGAACTCAAAAACTGCTCCCTAAGATGTCGAAGTTTGAGTCATCTTGACTGTAACCTGTAGTTAGTGGTAAATTTATGTTTCCAAAAAATTATAGCTACCCTCAGAGAAACTCTAAGCTTAGGCAATATCAAATAAGAGTGACCCATATAAAAATAATGAAGCTACATATATGGAACAAAGTATAATTTAGTTAAAAATAAAAAATTAGTGTCTTATCAATTTTATTGTTGAAGACTTAAATATTTTCTTATAGTTCGGAAGGTGGCTTATTGTTATGTTGACTTTTGACAATTACAAAATGTGGATTATTTTTAAGTATTTATTTATTTTTTTAAAATTAATAAATTTTGAATTGAATACACCTCTTAATTAAACCTTCCAAGAGACCGTTTATAGTCCCTTAGAAAAAAAAAATGAATATATTAATTACATTTTCCTTTTTAATTATTGTTGGATATATTCAAATTTTGAATTGAATACACCCCTTAATTAAGCTTTCCAAATTAATATAGTCTCCTCCCCATCCTTGTATAAATATAGAGGTATGATTAGTTGTTTTTACACATTCTATTCTATAACTAGTTGGGTTATACACAATGGAAGTTTCATTGAGGTTTGTGAAAAAAATTGTTATGATGGTGCTAGTTGGACTAGTCGTTTTGCTTGGAAGTACACAAGCTGGTATCCCTGCTTGTTGTAGGTACAACCCTGAGTGTTGCGAAAAATTCTTCCTTGATGCAACACCAAAACCCTAAAGCTGCTAACTAGTTGTTTGTTTGATCGGTTTATTTATGTTGGATTTGTCTCCTCATTGCAACAATTATATGTTCTTTTGGCTTTTAATTGAAGTTCCTATAATATGGAACACTTTGTATTTCTTTTAATTTAATTAATAAATAAGTAGATACTTTTGGTTTTTAGATGTGTCTGAAATTTAAATTATATTTTGCAAATTGTTAGTTATTGAGTCTTTTCTAATAGTGGTTGTCTCAATATATTTTTTAAATTTTAAATAGTATCATCCTTGTATTATTATTAAATGAGTTTTTTTAACAAGTGCCCAAAGCGCACTTGATAAAGTGCAATAAATATAGACATTGGAATTTAAAATATTCCAACAGTAGAAAATTATTTATTACATAGCATTGAAATCATGGTCAATCATTACAATTAATAATACAAAGTTTCTATATTTATCGCTTTAACAAATGCCCTATAGGCACCCGTTAGAAAAGTCCTTAAAATAGTAATGTATGCATTAAATAAAATTATAATTATAATCAATTACTGTAATAAACATTACAAATTTTTTATTTATAAAACCTTAACAAGTTGTGTTCTTGACGTAGTCGTTAGAAAAATCCTTAAATTATTACTTAATATGTCCTAAAAACTTGGTCTAATCTTTAGAATATTAGTTAATATGCATGTCCCAAAAAACTTGGTTCAATCAAGTTGGTAGTAATTGTTGACTATTATAACACACTAAGTTCTGAGTCATATGCATTCTTGGTTGAAATCCTTTCTAGAAAGAGATTTGATTATTGGTTTACTGTCACAGCTCTATTATATTTGTATTGGTCTAAATCTTTTTTTATTTTATTTTTTCAAATAAGGTTCTCTTTCTCATTTGCTTCTTAGATACAAAATGCAAATGTTATTATAAATTTGTGCAATAACTTCATGCTAGGGAAGAGAGAGAGAGAGTTGTTAAAGTTAACACCGTTGGTTTATCATGTAATATTTTTAATGACATGACTTTTTTCCATTAGTGTGACAGAAATTGAGATACTAAAATGAGATAGGGGATCTCTATCCCTTTATACCTAGAGTCATCTGTCTATTCTCATTTAGCACCCCGTATCCATTTCTATATGTTTGTAGGGGGTTAGAATTACAAGCTTTTACTAAATGAGGCATCAATGAAATTTTTTATTTTATAATAAGTGTGTTTTTTAAGAAATTTATTCTGATCTATCTACCATTTAATAAAGGTTATTATTAAAACTGACACTCACTTTTTGTATATATAAATATAAATATAAATATATATATATATTATTTGCCATACATTCTATTTTATATCATTTGAGACAATAAACAAAAAATCGATGAATATAATGAAAAAAAAATGGTGACTTGACAATATTTTATACATTTTTTTTTATCTCTTAATTATTTTACACATTCATAAAATTTTATTTTATGATGGATAACTTTTAAAATACAAAAAAAAAAAAAAAAAAAAAATCATGTCATTGATGTTCTCTAATACATATTTTAAATAATTTGAAAATTTTGAAAAATTAAGATACAAAAGAGAGAGAGAGATAGAGAAATTAAGATGAAGTCATTTGATGCTTACTAATAATGAATTCTATGAATTTTGAAAAGTAATTAAGAAAATACTAAAAATAATATATAAAAAAGAGAAGAAAAAAAATATTATAATGTGTAAAAAAAATAGCATGTTCTTATTTTTCTATAACTATAGTCATCGATTTATGGTGAAATATCTTAAATAATATAAAAAAGAAATGTGAGTGTCTCAAATAAAAAAGAAAAGTATCTACTTTGTTAACTCGATAAACAACCATATAGTATCTTGCTAAAATGAATGGTACATGGAATTTTTGCAATGAAAAAGAAATATATATGGAAAGTGAGTCGATCCTATTTGATAATCAAATAAATAGTTGCAGGAGATTAAGATTAAAGAAGATTGGGGTTTCAAAGTACAAAGCAGACACACAATCAGTGGAAACACCAAAGCTAGCAGTCTGGGGAGACAATTTTTTGACACTATGATCTCCCTCTCACGTCTGTGGTCTACTGGTCTATAGAAAATGGCGCAATTAGTTTAGATTCCTAACCCCATATTCATAATTTTTCTAAATTTGTTAGATATTAATTAATTGAGTGTAATTAATTTCCTAAATTTTCTTAAACAATCCCCCTGCCCTTCTTTTTTTGTGTATTCCAAATTCCACCATTAGAAGCTACTGATTTTCTAGAAGCCAGTGAACATCCATACCTTGAATATATAGAAAACTGTACAGGTAAAACTCAAAATGTTTAGCGTAAGAAACACAAAAGATAATTAGAAAGTAGTAGATTGAAGGGTGAGAGTGGTGAGAATGAAATTGCAGAGAGAAAAGCTCTTAAATTATAGTTACCAAGTCTCAATCTTCAACTTCCCCAATAACCCATAATCATACTTTGTATCTTACACTTCTGTTGTCCTTTAATCTTATTTTCTCAACCTAGGACCACCCAATGATTTTCAGGTATTGAAATTCAATTCTCAATACCAAAATTCAAAATCCTTTTTTTATGGTATTATTCTTTGGTAATTGCTGAGAATAAAGTTCTTCTATTGCAGTCCTTGTTAGGTTAGAAATTGAAGCTAATTCATGATTTTTCCCAATTTAGATGTTATACCTGTTGAGCAATACCCTTTTTGATCAATGTCATCTGGGTTGAATTCGGGCATGGAATTTGCTTATGTGTTCGTGAGATTACTCTTAAATTTTAGGGCTAATATAATTCTAATTTCTAAATGAACTTAGAAATCGTGGAGGAATGGTGGTGATGGGGAGAGACAGAAGTGTTTTAATTTTATTTTTCTTTTACATTTTTTGATTTTAATATTAATTTTATTTTTCTTTTAAAAAAGATTTTTTTTTTCTTTTAATTATTATATAAGCTACTTGCTATTTTTGATTCGTCTTATATGACACATAATTATCCACCTTATCTCCCATTAGCAGCATTAGCATCTATCATCTTAATTTACACGAAATGATAGAAACTTAACTGCATCAATTTTAAACTCAAAGAGATCAAGTTATAACTATTACAAATATAAAGATGAAAATGAATTCAAAATTAGATTGTAAAGACTAAAAATGTAATTTTACCTTCTTTTTTTTCACGCATTCTAAACTATATCTTCTAACTATGTCGTGTCCCTTTTAAATTTAATAATTTTGGGTTGTTTAAGAATTCGATTCTAAAAATATATATATATATGTCAGAGGATAAAAAAAAATTAAGAAACAATTGAATTAAGGAGGTCTTGATTAGAAATAATAATTTTTCAAAGGTCAAAATAAAAATAATGCAAGTTTTAGAGACTAAAATAATAAATAAACTTAAAATTTTAAAAATATTAATATTTATAAACATTAAACCAAAAAATCACTCGTCCCTAAATTCGATCCTAGAATTTCCCCCTATCTACAAGTTAAAAAAAAAAATTAAATCAAAAAGTATATTAAAAATTATACTAGTCTATAAAATTACATCTTCCTTTATATTTTCCGTCCTACATCAAAAAATTCTCAAATCATATACATATATTGTCTTTTCTTTCTCCACTAAGAAAAAGAAAAAAGAAAAAAAAAAATTGATCGTTTGACAGAACCCGCTATCTTTCTCTGGCGGGTCGGGTACCATCAAAATATGATGCATCCCCAAAAACCCAAGCTTTTATAAGCGCTCAATCGACCAGAACCCCTAGGAGGGAGCAACCGGGCGGTGAGAGTCACAGTCATGGTGTCAGGGTCAGGGATCTGTGCGAAGAGAGTAGTCGTGGACGCACGGCACCACATGCTGGGTCGGTTGGCTTCAATCGTGGCGAAGGAGCTGCTGAACGGCCAGAAGGTGGTAGTGGTTAGGTGCGAAGAGATATGCATCTCAGGAGGCCTGGTCAGGCAGAAGATGAAGTACATGAGGTTCCTCCGCAAGCGCATGAACACCAAGCCTTCACATGGTCCAATTCACTTCCGGGCTCCTGCAAAAATTTTCTGGAGGACTGTTCGTGGGTCAGTTTCTTCTACTTATTTTTTGTTAATTCCCATTGATATAGTTCCTTCTGTTCTCAGAACTACCTTTTCCTAGAGTGAGAGAGTAGCCTAGCCCACTGTCTAGATTTTTATGTTCTTGGGGTTTTGACCATTTTATTTACTTGCATTTGGCTATTTACTTTCTCGTAGATGATTTTGTTTCAATATGTTGGTTTTTAGAATGATACCCCATAAGACTAAACGTGGGGCAGCTGCGCTTGCTCGATTGAAAGCTTACGAGGGCATACCTCCTCCTTATGATAAGAAGAAGAGGATGGTTATACCTGATGCTCTTAAGTAAGTTTTCTTGATCTGAGATTCCAGAATGGTGACATTTTGAGTTTCAATTTGTTTTTGTGCTATATATTGTATTGACTTGTTCATTTTTCTTGTGAACTAAACCAAACAAATCAGGGTGTTGAGACTACAGAAGGGACATAAATACTGCTTGTTGGGTAGGCTGTCATCAGAAGTTGGCTGGAACCATTATGACACTATCAGGGTAAGTGTGACTTTTCATGCGTCTTTCTGAATGGAATTCCTTTTCTTTTCCACTTCCATGGGGTATAGAGGTTGTGCAAGTCGGGATTCCCAACTAATTGAATAGGGGATTTCCGATCTAAAATGGTCAAGGGACAAGTTGGAGATATGCTTGATTCACAAGTTGTCAATAATTTTTTTTTTTGTTATTTTCCGTGTATTTCGTTTCACTGGAGAGATAACAGTGACAGTATGTGGGTTTCTAATTGATCAGGAGTCTTTATTCAATTCTTGATTTTTTATTTATGCTGGTTAAGTATTTTTACTAGATAGAATATTTTAGTACTCGTCAATTGTTGTCTTTGCTTGCTTATGTAACTGAACATGCAGTTCCTCTTCTTCTTTTTTTGGTATTGGTGACATTCTCAAAAGTGACTTTGAAAGAAATGTGTAGCATATTTTGCATATGGTTGCTAGGAGTTAGAATAGTATGGCTTTTATGGTATTGAAGTAAAATATACTCTATTGGGAGTCAATAGATTATCTAATTATGTTTCTGTGCACAATTCTGTCTGGAAAGTTGAGTTGTTTTTGTTGCTTTACTTGTTGGCCAATCATGTTTAGTTACTGAGTTCACTTCTTAGTAGCTTTGGGTTTTTCTGCTAATGGTTCAAAGTTTTCTTTGTCCTTGCTTCTTCACTGATTATTGATTTAGAATCCTGTTATTGATAAATTCATTTCATGTTAATGGTATTTTACTTATTTTCTCAAAAGTAATATCTTTTTCATGTTACTGTCTATAGAGCTGCAATAATCAGGGTATTATTTGAACCCTGTAATTCTACACTTTGAAAGCAAAAGGAACACTATTATGATAGTGTACTTATAAGTATTATGAATTATGATAGTGCATAGAAAATCTGGATTGCTAGCAGCCATGGGCACTCTCTAAAATAATTAAGTAGTTGATAATATGATTACATGTGTCAGTTCTCTTAAGCAAAGTAGGTTCGCATTAAAGAGCCTTTAGCGTTTTCAACTATTTTTTTATAGAGGTGACTTCTAGTGTCAAATTATTAAATTCCAGATTTTATGGTAAACACTAGGATTTGATGACAACTATTATCACCAACTCTTGCTCCAAATGTTGTTATAATTGTTTGGATGTAATTGAAAGTAACATACAGTATCGAATTTGTTGCCTACCATGGCATCTTCTCTGGGATAAAATTATTTTCATGCTTCTTTTTGGTACACTGCTTCAGGAGCATTTCAGGAAATTTTTCTAGTTGATATGTAGCAAGATTGGCAAGCTCTTTTGTATTGGGCTTTGCCCTCTTTCTAGTTTTATTTATGTTTAGGAGGGCTTCCTATCCTCCACCATGTACGTCTTCTCTTAATAATAATATTTCTTTTTCTATCAAAAAGAAAAAGTAAGATACAGTAGTTAGTAGCCACTTGTTTTCCTTTTCATGTGTTTTTCCCTATCTTCCCACCTCCTCCCCCCAGCCCCTCAAAAAAATTGAAGAGAAATAGTTGTAATCGTGTAGCAGTATACGAGTTTTGTAACTTATTTCTTGTAGTTGGATGCACTTTCTAATACCTTGTATTTTTGGAAATAAACTGATCTTTTGGTCAGATCTCATGATAGTATTGTTTTTACTGTCAATTGATGAACAACATTATAAACTTCTTTGTCTCGAACATGCAACAGATGATATTTAGTTAGTATAATCTCATCTCTTTCTATAAGCTGGTTGCATCTGATTATAAGATTGTTGGTACATAATCATCTTTGCCGTTCCTGAACTTTTTAGAAAATCAAATTCATAATATATATATGTACCCTATCATTCTTTTCTTTTGGTCAATCAGTGCCACGAGTTTATACTGTCCAGAAAAAGGTCTGTTCTTGGTTTTCTAACTGTTACTTTGCACTCAGGAGCTGGAAAAGAAGAGAAAAGAGAGAGCTCAAGTGGCATATGAGAGGAAGAAGCAATTGAGCAAGCTGAGGTTGAAGGCTGAGAAGACTGCAGAGGAGAAGCTCGGCTCCCAACTAGACATCCTATCTTCGGTTAACTACTGAGTTTTAGTTTATAGGCTGGTAAAGAATTATAAGATTGCACGTTTTGTTCGTTTTCCGAGTACTTGGATTCACTACTGAGTTATAGTTTATAGGCTGGTTAAAAATTATAATATTGAACGTTTTGTTTGTATCCGAGTACTTGAATTCAATAGTGTGATAATATTTTTTTCTGAAAATATTCATTATTATTTTTGAGAAAGAGATTATGTGTTTTATAAAGATGACTTGTTTGGTTTTATTATTTGGGCGAAATAGAAACCTCACCAAAGTTTAAGTCGGTTATAAAGTCACAATGCTTTTGGGATTTAGATATTGTAAGTACAGATTATGGACACCAATATGCCTTATACATACCATTTTAAAAAATCATTAAGCTTATACTGATAAAAAAAATAATATATGTGAGTCTTAAATTATTGTTTAAAAAATAGTTGTGTTCACAAAGTATAAAAATATTATTATTTGTGAGGTTTAATAAAATAAATAGAATACTGTTGAAAATGATAGGTTGTTTGATTAGTATTAGATTCTTACCCGTGAAGGAGACATGAACACAATTGATGTGATAAATAATAATAGAGATCTTATCATTGTTATGCACTTCAATTATTCAAATAATATTATATTCATTATTCAGCCTTCAATAATCAATAATGTAAACAAATAATATTGCTTTTTTTCTTTTTTATTATCCTACTTTACCTTTATGACAATGTGTTGTTTATATTTTTTGTCTTTTACTTTTTCATAAATTGATATTGATTAGATACCATTTATATATTTTAGCATGTTTTGCTAATCTCATCATTCATTCTCTCTTCAATTTCTCTTGGTTTCTTGATCAAAACAACAATAGGTAATTTCATACTCGTTTATTTACTTCAACAAAAATTTTATTCAATCTACAATTATATTATTCAACAATAACTATCTAATATCATTCATAATTATTTTGCCAGGATTAAATTCATATTTATGGTGTTGTAATTTAATTTTGCAATTCTCTCATTCCCTCTTACTCTGCAAATTTTCAAGGATACAATGGTTACAAGGGAAAAAAAAATTAATTTGTTCATATTAGAAGTGCTATATTAGGAAATTTGGATTCGAAGACCGAATTGATAACTTTCCTTTTCACCTTGATTTTCCATTTCTCAACTTATTTAAAATAATAGTAAGACAAAATAACTATCATGGATTTTTGGAAGAAGCATATTATTTGTTATTGGAACTGGCATCTTTATATAATATTGGTATTGTCGTAGAGGTAAGTCATATGAAGGCACTTATGATTCAACGGCATAAGAACATATTTCTATTAAGTTATGAAGGTTTATTTGTTAAATGGTTACTTCTATTTAAGCCACGTGCATATTGGATATCCCACTTCTTCTTTTTTATTTTTTATTGTGAAATCTAATATGTACGTATCACATTTAGAATCATTCATGATATGTAACAAGAAGTACCAAACGAGATAAATTTAACAGATAATTATGTGATATCTACGTTCGAGAGCTATATCCAATTTGGAACACACATGAACTCATGGGATATTACAAGCGACTATAATGTAATCCCATCCAGATGAAATATATGTCAATTAAATGGTATTGATCCATGTATGGTCCCAACAAAGTTGCTCCTTTAACCTACATCCAGCTAGAGGGAGGTTTTTCCACCAGAGCACAAGGATGAAATTGGGGATGCATATTGTTGGTACATTGAAACCGAATATTTTTGTTATCCCTTAACTAGAACAACCAATTGGTCAGATTCAAACACCAGTAGTGATAATGAGGTTGTACTGCCAAATTGGCCAAGTGATGAACCTCCATCAAGGGAAGATGTTGATGCTTATATTGTCAGAGTTCTTTATGGACCCAATGATAAAAGGTAATTGCATATTTTTCAACTATTATTTCAAAATTGTACTTAGTATATGTTGTCACTTTAGCAATTATTTGAATTTGTAAATCATCTCAAATGAATTACTGGATTACAACGAGCACCCAATTGTTAGATACATGGTCACTATACTGAATACTGAATCATGAGAACATACTTACCTTCATTATTACAAACACTTTAGGTAAATACATACATGTATATTACACATGAAGGCCTCCATTTATAATAAAAATGCGTTTAACATGTATTTTATCACAATTATCTTAGCTTAATCCCTATGTTCTTGTGTGTGATTATCATGTTAGGTAAAAAAGCTACGCCTAACTTCTAAATACATTAAAGTAGTTATTGTGGTCCTGTAGTTAACAATTGAAAAATTTTAGATTAGATTGAAGGCTTTTACAGAATTATGACTTTAGCATGAGACAATTAAAAGACATTATAAATATCAATCTTACAAGATTATCTTTCTCCCTTCACACACTTTTCAAGTGTGTGAAAGAGTAAGCTACATGTCTCTTGTTAATTCAAAATAAATTATTTTTAAATTTTTACCAAATTAATTTTATTACACAATAATTTTTTTTATTAAATTTTTAATTGGTAATTTTATTTATTGGATTATAATATTAATAAACAAAAATTGTTGATTAATAATTAAAAATATAAAGAAAGCTTCTAACAAAAATTTTGCCAAATAAATTTTATAAATTAAAAAAAATAAATATATATATATTTTTTTATAAAAATACTTCAATATAATATTAATTTATATATATGTGATTTTTTTATTTGTAGAGTTGGATCCCTCATGCATACTCCAACTAGTACTTGGAAAACACCCAATACCTTCTTTATTGAAATTATTTAAAAAGCTAGCCTTAATAACGTTCATGTGTTGGTTAAACTGATCAAACCACTTAAAAATTTAGGTTGGTTTGTTTTTTTTAATAAAAAATTTGGTTATGATTTAGTTATAAAATTTTTCTTGATTAATCCAAATCAAACCAAATTATATATTTATTTTTAAACAATAGTTATTAATATTATTGAATATCTAATATTTAATTTTATATGTATTCCTATTCTTAAAAAACTAAACTTTCTCTTTTCATTTCTAAATTTATTGGAATCTTATTTGTGAGAAAACAAGTATTAAATATCTGTTTTATTTCTTTTTTTTTGGATTTAAAAATATTATATTATATATGAAAATCTTGAATTTGATTGTGACGGCCCAATTCAGACCCAGTAACCAAATAACCACCCATTACTAAATTGACCCAATAATTTGGGTTGGTTTTGGATATCAAAACCAGATAAACCGGAATAATTTTTTTAACTGTAAACCAAATTATTTGAGTTAGATTTATATTTTTTTAAAACCAAATCAAACCGAACCATGTACACCTCTACTACTAATTACCTGATTTTATGAATCCATTATGAAGAGTTGAATGGAGTATGGAAAAATCATATTTCTTTGAACAATCTAGAAAACTTATGCCGGATCTTATAGAAATATTGATTTGAAAAGAATAATCATGAAAAACAGTTAAAGCAAGTGCTTTTTCAAAATCTTAAACCATATTGTTATGATCTAAAATTTGGTCGATTAATAATCTTTTTAAAATAACTAAAATATTAGATAATCACATTAGTGATTGAATATATGAAAAGATTAAATCTGAGAATGCCAAAAGAAATTAGCTACAATAATATTTGATAAGATATATAAACTTAAATAGTTTAAATTTTATGGCCAAAAGTTCTTCTTCATAGTTTTTATAATAAATTTCATTTTATTTAATTTTTTCTGAATTATATCCACAAACTAACTATTATCTTTCATATAGATATTTTTAGTTTCTATTCTTAATTTTATTGTATCTGGTATACTAGGGTCTTCTATTGATACAAATAGCTTGATCTTAAACCAAATTTCACATGTAACCAAATTAGATTGATGTAACATTTACAACTTCTTTTTGGTTTATTTGTTTTTCTCCTAATATATATATATATATATTTTTAAAGAATGTTTTCTTTTTTTTAGGCTTATCTAATGTTTTGGTACTTCAAGATATAATATATCAATTTTCAGTTCGGTCCTCTAAAAATTTTCTCTTCAATTTTATCTTTCAAAATTTAAAATTTATCAATCAAGTTTTATTCTTCAATTTATATGTTATGAATTAACAAAATAACTACACTGTGACTTGACATAAAGATAATAATGTACATAAATTATTATTATATTTTACAAAACTTTTTTGATCATTTTATTATTAAATTATGTAGAATTATTTTATTTATGTATAATATAAGAATGAGAGAATGTAATTTAATTGAAAAATTATAAATTTAAAATGATAAAATTAATTGAAGAATTAAATTAAAAAATTGAGCCAATCTCGATAAACTAAAATAATGATTAAGTTTTTTTTATTTTTAATAGATTAACTTTTCCTACCAAATACTTTGATGTCAATTACAAAAGTGTGGAAGGAAGTACAATGGAATTATCGTCATTCTTGTGGAATATTTTTGATAAAGAGGTATTCCTTGTTAGGATGCTTATGTTGGTTGTCTTTTTTTATTTAATTTTTTTTAAGAGGGCTTTTTTTTTGGCTTTATGACTCATGGACAGCTGCACAGATAATCAAAAAAAAACATTTGTATTACCTTTAATATATTTTATTTAAAACAAGTATTGACGAATAAAATTATATCATATAATTCGTTTAGTACTTTTTTTTTTTATTTCTTTAATATCTTGATTATTTATTTTAATTAAAAAATTATCTTAAACAAGAAAAATATAATCTTTTATGTGTAACACCTCTCATGGAGACATGACTGGCCAGAAGATTAGATAATTAAACCTCCGTAACCTTGACTTTATCACAACTAAATGTATGTGACTCTTGACTAAAACAATAAATAAAGACAAATTTTTATAAGACAAGACTTAGCTGTAAAAGCTTGTTTACTGAAACAAATAACAATTATTGAAAATTTAGGTAGAGACTCTCTACAATACAGAACATGCCTCAAAATATAAATATGTACACCTGTTTTTTTTTTTTTTTTTTTTTTTTTACAACCATGACGCAAAGGCAATAAGAAGCTCTACTCCATTCACATCATAAACAAGACAAATAACTAGACTATTATACCATACAAAATTAAACACTCACAGTTCTAGTGTGACTGCAAACTTTCATCCTTTGACTTTAAGCATGAGATTCCAAAAAATACATTGTCATCAAATCCTCAGTAAACCCCATATCAATGGTTAACTTCTTTTAAGGTCCTGTTACTAAAACAAAATACTCACAAAAGAGGGTTGAGTCCTATGGACTCCGTGAGTAAAAAACATACACAAATGGTACTAGCATCACTCAAAGCACATATATAATTATTTAATTTCAAGTAACAATATTCATATATTAAATTAATAACACACTCACGTAATTGTAAATCTCATAAAGCCACGATTCACAATTCTAAGCAATGATCATAACATACAAGCAAACAAAGGGCCAACGAGTAACCCAGCCTCACACAACAGTATCATACCCTATCGGAGCTGGGTACTCAAATTTAAAAAAAAATTCTCAAAACTAGAATATCTCAGAATTTCAAATCAGAATATCCTAGGTGCACCTGGATTTCAATTTAGGAGATAAAAATCATATTTTAGAAAAATATCATTTTGTTAGCTCTTATCAACCATAACCAATACCAAACAAACATAATTCAAATAAATAACTGAAGTAATGCACTTGCTTATTTTCCATATACTACATCTATTCAAAGACATATATAATTACATATAAAAATTTAGCCCCCAAAGATAACAGTTAACTACTCACAGATTTGAAATTCATGTTTGTTACTTCCTCTTGTGCTCACATATCTTATCAGGTCCACATTAAGATCCGGAACTGAAATTCATAGTTCCAAATAATACTTAGTTCATAAACGTTATTATTATAATTTTTTAATTACTAAGCTTATATATATCAACTTATATAGTTTTTTTATGAAAGTTATTTATTAAGCCATTACATGTAAAGTAGTATGAATTATATTTTATGTGTTAAGATCTATAATGAAGAGACATTTTAGATCTCTTGACAATGCATAAGGTAGAAAATTAGAAAAGATAAAAAACACTAGTGAGTTAGAAATATTAAAACTCTTAAACTTGGAATTTGGACTAGTATTCACTCTAATAGTCATATCTTTCACTAAAAAATTCCAAATCTAGTTTCATAAAATTTATTTAATACTAGACACATGTAACTTTATAATGGTATAGCTTTCATACTGCAGGAGGATAATCATGAATTCTAAAATCAAACATAAACAATGAAAGAAGTATAAAAGTTCTATTGAAGCATCTTATGAAAGTATTGTACCTAGTCCCCTCCACTGTTGAGTATTTAGAGAATCTGTTGTAATCCTCACTTCAACTTCATTCATTCAATAAAAGTATGATTCATTTAGATAGATAAGATCAATCAAAGCTAAAACTGTCAAGGAGTTCCAAGATAGTACTATAATAACAATATAGACGACTTCTTTTGTACCAATTAAGCAAGTTTATGGGACATCAACAATGAAGAGCAGAAAATATTTTTAACTACCTATATTAGGCTATTAGCTAGCTGCCTTAAATTGGACTGAAATTCAGCTCCCTAACTCCCTTACACCAGTTCCTACAGACTACGTGAGGGAAATGAGAAGATAACTTACCAATTACTTGAACTTAGAAGTCAAAAATGGAGGATCTCACGGCCACCAACAAGAAAAACAAAGAGGGGAACAATAATAGGGCACGAGTAGAGACAAACTTTTTGAAAAAAAGTGAGGCCAATTAGCAAAAATCTTACAGTGAGATTTAGCGGAAGAGCTAGAGGTTGAGGGAGGCTCTCCTCAACGGCTGATTAAAGAAAGAAAGGGCTCGGCAGCAAAACAAGAAGGAAAGGGAAAAAAAAAAAAACAAGGATATACAGGGACTAACCAAAGTCGGTGGACAAAAGAAAATTACAAGAGACAGGGGCGGTAGAATTTGTAGCCAAAGAATAAAATAAATGAACCAAGATAATATAAGGTCAAAGTCAAAAATTTAGAAAATATGTGGTGTCTATTAAATCTCATAACATGTATATATATAAATGTTTTTTTTATTTTTAATTTTTTTGTTTACACATTTGTTGCACACATAAATAAAATTACGCATGTTTTTAAATTCTAAGTTAACTAATGATATAGTGAAAATTAATTTTCTAATTATATATATATATATATATAATGTTTATATGTGTTCATTTATTTTAATTTCACTTCGTGTAAAATTTTATTTACTTAGTTACATAAGTTACGTGCAAACGTTATAAAGTGTATATTAAAATATTGAATTATAACATTATGGATAAATGTTATTTTTCATAAGTTATAAAATTAATTTTATGTAGTTCAATTTTTTATCTAAATTATAGCCACAAACAAATTCACATTTTGTTTACTTCCCAGTAATTATTACTTGTATCCATTTTTAAAATAAGTTTGTCTCTGTCACAGAGGCATGACTGACCAGAGGATTGAATAACCAAACCTCCGTAACCCTGACTTCAAAACAAGGTAACAAACACGAACTTGACCCAGCTAAAGAATAAAATAAATAAATTAAAAATAAAAGTTCACTGTAAAAATTGTATTCTGAAACAAATAATAATTTACTGCAAAGTTTGGCAGAGGTTTCCTGTAATATAGAACATGCCTTAAAATACAAACACGTGTCTTGATTTTACATAACAACACCAAGGCAAATAACTAGACTATTACATCATACAAAAATTAGACACCTTACAGTCCTAGTGTGACTACAAACTTTCATCCCTAACTTCAAGTTTGAGATCCTAGAAAATACCTTGCCGTACTCTGTCAGTAGGTCACGAGCTCGGTGACGTCATATACAGAACTCCTGCTACTAAAAAAAATCTACGAGAGGAATGAATCCTACGGACTCTGTAAGTGAAAAATCGTACCAAAAGGGTACTAGCATCACTAAATACAAGTATATAACATATATAGTCAATTAACATCATGCGACAATATTCATTACTTAATTCAAAATACACATACATATTTATAATCATCATAACTTCATGACTTACATGATTCATAAAATCACAAATTAATTCAAAGCCTTCACAGCATACAAAGCAAACAAAAGGCCAATGAGTAACCCAGCCCCGCACAACAGTATCACACCCTGCTGAGCATTTAAGCCCCCGTACAACAGATTAATCTCTTTACATAATCCATCCCACTGGGTCTGAGCACTCAGAATTAAAAAAATATTTATCGAAATCAAAATTTCCTTGGGTTTTAAAATAAGAATATCCTAGGTGCACCTAGATTTTTAATTTCAGAGATAAAAATCACATTTCATAAAAACCTCACTTTGATGACCCTTATCAACCACAACCAATGTCAAACAAAGCAATCAATATCAAACAAGTATAATTGAAATAAATTACTGAAATACTCTACTTGTTTATTTTTCCTATATCATGTATATTCAAATAAACATGTAATTACACATACTAATTGTCGTAACCATCCTAAATCAATTATGTAAAAATTTAGTTTTAGACATAATGTGTAAATTTTTGTTATAAAAATAATAAATACGTAAATAAATTAATTAAATAATAATACAATGGAACATATAATAACTTGACATCTTAGAATAAATTTAAAAAAAATTTGTGTATAAATTGTTGTTATAAAGTAAATAAAATTTTGATTAAATAAATTAAATTGAGTAAACAATTAATACATGTATATTAAGATTTAATTTCTTTCACATATTATGTTGACTTTCTCTCATGAAATGTTATTGATAATGAAATGATTGTATGCGTAAAATAAACTAGTGAATATTTACGATTAGGAAGTATAAATATATATATATATATATAATCAAGAATCAAGATACACATGTTAAATTTATATAAATTTTAGGAAGATTTTTCTTTTTATCTTTTTTTTAATTTTTATCTCTTTCCTCCTTATCTTATTTTTGTGGCGGTGCATTCTCCTTTGTCACCGCCATTGCTAATTCTCTAGAGAATTCTAGTTAGTTTCCAATTCCAGCCGATTGAAACCTCCTCTTTCCTCTTCGCCTTTCCGGGCTCCCTCTTCTTGTTCGTTATTCAGCCTTCTTTCTGGCCAAACCCGTTGCTCTCTTCCTCGTCCGATCAAGTTAGCATCTGCAAGTAGAGGTTGGGTCGAACTGCTTCGAAGTTGTCCTTCCTTCTGGGCAGCTGTCGAAAAGAGGATTTAGCATCATTCTTTGATGGAGCAGAGCATCTCAAGTCTGCAGAGTCCAATTAAAAAGGGATGAGCTTATTCAATTGGTTATTAAAAGCTACCGTCAATGGGCACATCTTGCTCTTGTGATAAATGAAGCTATAAAGAAGCTCTCAAGCATTTTTGGTTATGAAAATGAGAGAGCTTCAAATATCCCGTCACTCATCAACAAATCAGGGAAGATCTTTCCAACAAAGTGAGAAAGTAAGTTATTACATCAGAATATCTTAATATAGATCATATTCTAATTCTAAAGAGTATAAGGGATATTCCTGGTGCAACATTTACAATACTGGCACATGTTTAGTTAGCAAATTGATATGGAGATTGCTAGAAACAAAAAAAAAAAAAAAAAAAAAAAAAAAGAATTGTAGCCCTGTACCGAGTTATTTTCTCCATACATTTTTCCTGTTTCTTACCAAGTGTAACATGTTTTATCTTGAAACCCACACCTGCGCTATGCTTGTAACAATCAATTTATGGTACTTATTTAAAGGAAACATAACTAATCTCAGTCGTTGTGCAGTAATATGTAATCTGCCATAATAGGTAAAAAAAACACATGGATACACGTTATCACTGCCGAAATAGCAACATTGGCCCAACAAATTTGAGTACCTTGATTTATGATAACTTGTCTTCAGTTTGCACTAATTTGTGTGTTAAATGCCAAATGGATAATGGTAGCAGTGATCAAGTGAGTGATTACTATAGCCCTTAAGAGTAAAAGTTCAAAGGGTGAATTTCCTTTTAAAATATTGTTAATGAAAACACTAATTTTTGAACTGTGTTTACTCTATAATTAAAATAAAGTACTTTGTATGGAATGAGAGTCTCAATTGCAAATAAATTATGGCAAGAATATATATATATAAATAAAATAACAATACATATAAATAAAGTCTTGTCACTTTTATAAATTAAGTGCAATTGGCAAGTTGCTTAACAGATAATATATAGATAAAGTTCTTTAATGGAGAATATAATTGTTTAACTTGTTATATTGAGGTTTAATCTGGATCCTTTTCTTATTTGTTGAGAATTACGTGTAGGGTTTGGTTTGGTTGTGAATAAATTTTAGAAACAAGATAGATATTTGATGTTTAAGTAAGTAATGGAAGAGGGAAAAACATGAGATTTTAGTTGTATTAATAATGGAGTATAATTAAGCCTTGATTCCTACAAATAACAAATACAACTTTGAATTTAATGCTTAGAATATGAATGTTGTGCAGGATGAAAAAATAAATAAAATAAATAAAATTGGGGTTCAGTATTATGTGAAGTTGAGTAAAAGTCTAAGAATGAAAAATATGGAAATGTTAGTTAAATAATTAAAAAAAGAAGAGAGAAGAAGAGAGTATTAGAACTTGAATTAATTGATATTGGAATAATATAACTTGAGCTCTTGATTGATTTTAAAGGGTTAACTTCACTTGACTTTAATGATGGAAATGTTAGTTAGATTAAATTAAGGAATTAGTATTGATTAAGTTTCCTACAGGGTATTTATTGAAATACCTAAAAGGATTTAGTTTCAAAGAAGCAAATAAATATTGACATATCTAAATTTTGATAGTTAGAGGAATATAATTACGAAATTTATAAACTAAATAATACTTGGAAAATGTAACTGCAGCTTGGAAAGTGTTGTTGAATCAACAACGCACGTGAACACAAGAGGGAGTAAGGATCAATATCGAAATACGGTGAGTGGTTAATTGCTGTTTTTAGGGGCTAAATTAGTATTTGTAATTATATGTTTATTTGAATATACGTGATATATGGAAAATAAGCAAGTATAGTATTTCAGTAATTTCTTTAAATTATGTTTGATATTAGTTGCTTTGTTTGACATTGGTTGTGGTTGATAAGGGCCAACAAAGTGAAATTTTTATGAAAAATGATTTTTATCTCCTAAATTATAAGTCCAGGTGCACCTAGGATACCCTGATTTAAAATCATGAGAAATTCTAATTCTGATAAATATTTTTTTTTTTAAATTGAGTGCTCAGCCCTAGTGGGATGGATTGTGTATGGAGATTAATTTGTTGTGTGGGCGCGTAAATGCTTGGTAGGAGGTGATAATGTTGTGCGGGGCTGGGTTACTCGTTGGCACTTTGGTTGCTTTGCGTGATATTGTTGTGTTGACTTAAATTGTGTTCCTGTATGTAATATGAATTGTGAATTTGTGGAACTTGCAATGTGTATGTGTAATGTGAAATGTTATATGAATCATGTTACATGATGTTAATATGTATACTATATGTTTGTGCTGAGTGATGTTAATACCCTTTGGGTACGATTTTTCACTCACAGAGTCCATAGGACTCACCCTTCTTCTGTGAAAATATTTTTTTTAGTAACATGAGTTTGTTACATGGCATCGCCGAGCTTGTGACTTGCCGATTGAGTATAGCAAGATAACATCAGGATCTCAAACTTGAAGTTAAATGATAAAAATTTGCAGTCACACTAAAATTGTGGGGGTGTTTAATTTTGAAAGATGTAAGTGTCTAGTTATTTGTCTTGGTTATGATGTGGTTGGAGCGAAGCTCCTGGTTATTTTTATGTTACTGTTGTGTAAAATCATGATATTATGTATTAGTATTTTAAGGCATGTTTTGTATTGCAAGAAATCTCTGCCAAATTGTTTTAGTAACTTTTTAATTATTACAGGAAGTAAACTTTTACAGTGAATTTCAGTTTTAGAATAACTAGTTTTATTCTTTAGTTGGGTAATAAGTCAGGTTTGTTATTTTGTTTCGAAGTCAGGGTTACGGTTGATTTGTTATTCAATCCTCTGGCCAGTCATACCTCAGTGAGGGGTGACACTAATCTAGCCCCTAAATACAGCAATTAACCACTCACCTTCAACTGATTTTATTCGTCATTTGCACTTGCATTCGGGCATATTATCAGGTCCATATTAGGATCCAGAACTGAAATTCATATTTTCAAATAATACTTAGTTCATAAATGTTATTGTTATAACTTTTTAATTATTAAACTTGTATAGGTTTCTTTTAAGCAATTTAGCCCACATCTTAAAGGCAACTAATTTCATTGCTTATATATATATATAACTACTAATATGACTAACATTAATCCATAAAATTCAACATTTCCTATACTTCTGACATTAGCTTTTAAGTTGAATTAATCAGTTAAGGATTATTAAAATCTTGAATTATGGAAATTAATAACAAATCAGCACTAAATCCTCCATAATTACCACTCTATCTTTCAAATTCCTAATGTTTCGGCTGCCACTACTCTTCATTTTAACTAAAAAGCATAATAAGTAAATCTTTGATCCATAGCTGTTAAGCAGCACCTAGCACGTATTAGACTTCACCAAATACAATGACCCACTACTCGAGCAATCATTCCATTGTCGTTTGAATCATATTATTATTTCCATAAGCTTTGGACATCAAGGTAATACAAGATTAATTTCCCATCTTAATACCTTCTGGCAACTTACGTCTTTCAACATATTTTAGGTGCATTTATGGAAAAACATTATAATCTTACATGAGGAACCAAGTCAAGATTGACGCACCCATCTATATATATTAAGACAATAAACAAAATTCCAATTTAATTATGAGTTATTAACATTAAATGTAACCAGCAATTGAATTGGGCTTCTCTGGAATCAGGGGTAGAATTCTACCAGTAGAATTATTCTAATCTTCACCATACAAATTTAATATTAAATCTCAGCCATCCAATTTCTTAACTTAAGCTATGCGTTTTATAAAACTCAAAATTTGCCTATCTTCAACCCTTATAAACTTCTTCCCTGTTAACAATGGACGCTCCAAATAAGGTTCTCCCCTGTTAAAACTCAAAATATGCCTATCTTCAACCTCATTCCCTGCCTATCTTCAATCTTTATCACTCATTATCCTGAAAATTACATCACACATTCTGAATTACCAACTACGCTTGTGCCGCATAAAGAGAATTTGTTTGTAATTTTTATGCGGGAGATTTCATTGAATTTGCTAATGGACAAGGTAAAATTGATTTTAGCTTCTACCATTTAGATTATGGGAAAAACAATATGAGGGAAGGAAAAAGAAAGAAACTTTGAGGGCTTATATACATGTTCACTCTTTATTTCTAATTTGTAAGGTGTGAATAATTTCGGGATTAGTTTTTTTTTTTTTTTTTGGATGTTGAGTTGTATTTCTGTGGAGTGCCAATTAAAATGGGAAAAGTATTATATTTTAAATTCATTTGTTGAGCAACTCAACAGTGATTGGAGAAAGACAGGAACAAGATTTTGTTCTTTTTATATTTGTGCTTTCAAGTTAATTGGGAAAGTTCATAAACTAATGGGTTTTTTTGGATGAGCTTTGAGAGTTTTGTTTCTTGTACCTTAAATTTGTTGATCACTTAATTTGATATTCATCATTTAAGTAAACTAATATGGGATTTCCTAGACATTTATGTTAAGTCAAAGAGTTCGTAAGTAATCTAATTACAGGTACAATGAACATCTAACTTCTCACTTCTGAGTGTCAACCTAAACAGGTTCAACCACCTCAGCTTCAATTGATTTGGAGTTGCCAGACTGTGTTGCATAATGCTGATATTGGACATGAGCAAGCTGTAACCATTTTCCCTCAAGAGCCATACTTACAAGCAGATATCTTGTAGTGTCAACTTATGTTATGCACTAGAAGTTTGACAAGGAAGTGATAGCATTAAGAACAAAATTTATTTCATATATGTTGTTCAATAACTTGGTGATTATAAGAGATTAACAATGTGAATTGGCATAGGATAGCTATCTCAGGAGGATGCTTTGCTTCAAAAAAATTATAGTTTATCATCCTTGTAATTCAACTGCTTTTTGCATGTGTTAATAGGGGTTTGTTGTATTTAGTAGTTTTAGCTTATTATTATTATTATTTTTTGTATGTACTGGTTTTATGGTTAACCATGTGATGATCATGTACTGAATCAATTATCAATAAAAGAATGACTTTTACAATTTTGATTTCATGTTCAATTGTTGTGTTGGATTGTAAGAATAGTATTGATTTAGAATTTGTGAGATAAGTTGCAATGCTTCAATTTTAGTAGAAATTATGAAATTGCTGAAGTTTATGACTGTTAATAATTAAGTCAATAAATAAAGATGACAAATGATATGTAAAACTAATTCAGAAAAAGGCTATTCCTTACTAGCAAATGTTGACATTCATTTTTATAGTGAAAATGCTAAGTAGCAAACATGTTTTTTTATACTAAAACATCACAACAACAACAAATATGTTATGCTTCAAAGGCTCCAAAATGGAAGAACAATTCTGAAACCATTATTATAGATGGATGAAATTCATTACAATATGCTAGATTCATTACAAATATCCATAATTGCTAGCACTTCTAACTTTCAAAAAATAATATGCTATTAGCTTCAAGTGTGCAAATAGCATAACACTTTGCTTTCAAAAAATCAAGTTTGTTGTTATCTTGCAAATAACCACAATAACACATCAATTTACTTTCAAAAAATGAAGTCTGATTCATTGTATCTCCCCAGTATTTGATATATTAACAGAAAATGCTTGTGTAGTACTAAATCCACCAGTGCTTGACATTTGAGAAGGTGATAGAAATGAGTAATCATATGATGCTCCTGGCAAAACCTTAAAAAATCAATATCAAATAAACAGTGAGCTTGAAAATTTCTCAAACTTTGCATTGAATAAAAGAATAGTTTACCATCAAAAGTTTTGTAAAATCATTATTGTGTCCATTTACTTGAGACTCATTGTAAGACATACATGTCATTGGATGAGTGAGCTGGACTTCCTGAATGTATACATATGAGTTAGATAAAATTATATGTATCATGGCATTGCTTTACTAGTTATACAGTAGCGAAGCAAACATGTATATGCTAACCTGGTAATGAGTGTATCCTAGTTGAGAAGTAGAGTCATCATACACATGAATAGGATCTTGATTTTCCTATTTGAAACAAGAAGAAAATAGTTATGACAGATTTGTAATGTGAAGTTTAATAGGATTAAAATCTTAAAAGTAAAAGTACCTTATATGATTGAGTGGAGGAGAAATCCTTAATTTTCTTTTTATTTGGCATCTTTTCAACCCAACACTTTTGTCGCTTTCCAACTTTATGAACATTAACCATTTTCTTAAGACCTTTCACTTTTTGAGCAAGATTTTTTATTGTGCTTCCTTGCTCGCTTTCATTTACTTCTAGTAGTCGCACATGAAATTGGTAAGTTGCATCTTTGTCAGTAGCATATTTACTACAAATTTCATCAACTTGCTTACTCAATTCATTAGCAACTTTTTCTACCAATAAATATGCTTCCTCACAATCCGATGCTCGAGATGCTAACTTAACCAACTTAGGACAAAGCATTCTATAACGTTCTGTCATATCCAAGTTACAATTTTCACGAACAATTCTCCCTTCTACATCTTGCACAACACCATTCTTTGCTTCTCTTGTCCATCTCTTTAGAATGTATTGGTTAGGAATTAACTTAATATCCAGCACATCAAAAACTTTGAGAGCATGACAACACAAAATGCCAAGTATCTCAAACTTTCGACAACTACAAGAGATAATTTGATAAATAGGATCACAAAATACATTAAACTCTCCATGTTTACCAATAACTCCAACCACATATTCCCGCAATTGTTCACTTTCATTACGAGATTTTACAAAGCCTGTTGAAGACCATTCAAACTCATCTTGAACCAATCCAAATATTTCTTTTGTATATAACTATCCTGCTTGCTGTAGAATTGATGACTTTTTTAGTCTTATTCTTAGCAGTTTATGCCTAGAATCATACTCAGCTTCTAATTCTTTGTAGCGCTTATCATTGACAACTCTTTCAAAGTGTTTGAAAAATCATATCACATCCAAGTCTGCTTTCAAGTAATCTTTTAAGTCTTTATTCAGACTTTCGCTAAGTTGTGTGCTTCGCATTCCTACAGTGAAAGCCATTTTCATGTAACACTTGCCCCATTTATTCTTGAGTTTATAGATACTTTCTAACCAAGTGATTCCTTTACCTGTGCATTTTGTTAGCAAGGCCTTCCATTCTTTTTCAAACTCTATCTCGCAATCATACTGATACATGCAAGCACTGAATTCAGCAAGGAAAGAAGATCCATCTTTCATCATGTTTCCCAAGTGTTTTATTGCATTTTGCATTAGATGCCAAGTACACAAACCATGGCATACATTTGGCATCACCTCAGCTAATGCCTTCATCATTGTAGTATCTTGATCAATAAAAATTGTTTTCGGCTTTTGATTCTTATGTGCTTCTATAAATGTCTCAAATAACCATTTGAATGATGCAGCTGTCTCATCATATAAAAGTGTTGCCCTAAAAATTGTTAGTCCTCTATGCTGATTAAATCCAACAAACACCCCAAATAATCTAAACTCTTTTTTGGTACCGAATATGGTGTCAAAAGTAATCACATCACCAAAATGAGCATAATCAATAATCATTCTTGCATCAGCCCAAAAAATATTTGTTATCTGTTCTTCACAATCCAATTGTATGGCATAATAAAATTAGGAATGAGCATAGGACCCGAAAAACCGAAAAACCGAAAATTCGACTCAAAACAGACCGATTCAACCAGTAACTGACCCAATCCGAAAATACAATTTTTCATTTTGGGTAGTTTTTTTGTATTAATGTTAAGGCGGGTCGGTTATTCGGGCCTCTCAAAAAATTGAGGTCGGTTAACAGACCCGACCAAAATTATCCCAATAAACTATTTTTTTTCCTTTCCTTATATAAGACATTAGGCCACTTTTATAGCCCAATTAATATCCAGCCCAAACACAATAAAACTAATTCTATCTTGTCTTTATTTTCACCTTTCAATAGTCAATATTGTTGGCAGGGGTGGGACCGTGAGAGAGAAGCAATTGTGGCCAAAGAAGTCAAGCAAAGTCAAGCAAGCAGAGACTCAACCTTCCAAAGAAAAATGAATCTCACGTACTGCTATCTTTGCTCTACTGACACTCAACCACGCGAGAATGATGCCTTGCGGACCATGAGAGAGGCAAATCTAATAAAGATTTTAAGTTCAAGTGTAGATCTATGTGTGGGTTTCGAGATTTCAAAGCAAATAGATCAGATAAGATGTAAGATTTAATTTTTAAGATCTAGTTTTAACTTCTTGTGAAATAAGTCCATCTGCCTAATTTGTTGTTCTTGTGAGATTTTCAGATCTAGCCTAACTTCTGAAATAAACATCTCGTGTAATTAGTCTTGTTTTCATGAAAAATTACAATTTGACAACTATTGTTGAGTTTGTTAGAATTATTTTCTAAAATATTTTTTTCTCTACTTTTTGTTTGAAAATTTGAGATTTGGTCATGAAATTTGATCTGAATATTGCTTTGTATATATGGATTTAAGACTATTTGTAAAGCTGGATGAATAACCGAAACTGACCGTAATAGAAGAAATTTCATTCTGGTGACAAATTTGAAAAACTGAAATATTCGGTTGCTCACTCGGTTAAGATTTTTATCAACCGATTTGGGCGGGGCGGTCTGTCGAAGGCTCAAAACCGACCCTACCCGACCGCCTGCTCAACCCTAAATAAAATGAAGGATTTTCTAATGATTGTTATTGGAAGTATCTCAACATACTCCCTGCTTCACCATACAACAAGCCTCTTTGCCATTTAGTTCGAAGGTAATTCTTTTGATCTCGCATTGTATATCCAAGATTATGTCTTCCACCAGCTTGCTTACCCATAACTCGAGTATTTTCTTGGACCTGATTCCTTAATCATCTGCCAAATCAATCTCAAAAGCTTGAGCATGTGAAATCTTTTTTTGTGAAGGTAACATGTGACTGGTTTCTTCAAGTTAAAGAATATGATTATGTTCAACTACAAGATCATGAATTTGGTACTTTTCAGAATCCCTGTTTAATATAATTCCCATCCTTATTGAACAACCTGTGTGTGTTTCTGCTCGAGGATTTTTAGTTTTATAATCTTGTTTGTCTTCTAATCGGCTTCCTTCATTTGAACATAAGTATCTTCTTGTTGTAATTTTTCCATCAATTTTGCTCTTATTCATGCATTGCTTCCTAACACTAAAACCCATTCTGCCTCCATATTTAACCTAAAATTCCCAAGCTTCTTCTGAGGTGTTAAACTCTATGCCCAACCGAGAAATATAATCAACAGAGCTACCATCAAAATTTAATGTAGAATTTGATATTTTCCTATCAATGGACCAAGTTATAAAACATAACAAAGCAACATTAAAAAACATCACAGAGAAGTTTTACTAAAACAAAAAAAGTTACTGATCAATTTTTTTTTAAAAAAAAATTGAAGAAAAAGTAAGAGATTTTGATGTCAAGGAGACAGAGTTCAAGCTTTACATACTTTGATGAATTTAGCAATGATGGACAATTTGAATCACGTGGTGTATCTTCCATTGCTCCACAATTAAGTTTCCTAGACATTGCAGTGCATAGAAGAATGAAGAAAAGATTTGAGAAAGATAAAAATTGGGGTGTGATTTGGGCAGGAAGAGAATTCTCCAATTATTTAGAGCGTTCATGGGTTCATTGTTAACAGAGGAGGAGCTTATAAGGGTTGAAGATAGTCAGATTTTGAGTTTTATAAAATGCATAGCTTAAGTTAGAAATTGGATGGCTGGGATTTAATGTTAAATTTGTATGGTCAGGATTAGAAGAATTCTACTGGTAGAATTCTACCCCTGATTCCAGAGGAGCCCAATCCCTAGTAATTAGGATGATGGAAGTAGCAAGTCTTGACACGACGATAGGGCATAATTCATTGCTTTTCCTTGTATAGTAACCAAAAACCACATGACAGATCTAATACAGTGGAGGAGTTTACTGGTGGAAGAGGCTCAATTGTTATTCCCAAGGGCAAGAACAATAATAGGTGGATGAGCCTTGGATCTTTCCTCGTCTCTTTTGTGGTGGATGACCATAATGTTCAACACCCAAAAGAGTATCAATGCTAAAAAGCCAAAAATTCCCATACAGAGTAGTGTAATACAAGTTTTAATGTCATGAATCATGAGATGTCATTAAGTAATTTAAAATTGTACAACTGATCAAACTTCAAACATTTTCAAAGATGTAGATCACGTTAATTAGGATGCAAACAAGAAAACAGTGAAGAACGAGAGAGAGAAAAAAACATACCCATCATTATTTCTTGAGCTCCTATATAATATAGACTGGTTAGTGTTCTAAACCTCTCAAGTTGGCGCCAAAACATGAGGGAATTCAAAAGGATTAACCTCTCGGCTGGGGCAGGAATTCGAAGATTCCAAGCACACTTGAAAAGCTTCAAGATACAGGGGATTAAACAGGGGAAAAAGGAAATAGAAGAAGTTGGCTGCTATGAAAGGTTTCACGGCAAAACAAGGAGGTTGCACACTCACGGCTTGCTTAGGAATTTCTCTTTGGCTAGAAAGATTTCAAGGAAAGTTCAAGAAGGGAAGAAGATGACAATGAAAAAGAAACAAGGCTAAGAAAAAAACAGAGGAAGAGAGAGTAGCTCAAGCTAGAACAAGGAGGAGAGAACTAAGATACAAAAAAGTCAAATTCAAAAAGTTATAGCTTTAGAAAATGAATGGTGGAGATTAATTCCTTCTTTTATATATATATATATTCCTTACACTTGTTTCCTAAATTATTATATTCACACCTTAAATTCACTTAACAATAAAATTTACACCAAAAAAAATATATGAATTCTAGTCTCAAGTTAACCCATAATATAATGGAAATAAATTTTCTAATTACGTGTATATAAATATATTATTATATATATTAATGTTCATTTCTTTTAAATTTTAATTTGTGCAAAATTTATATTCATCTATTCACAATAAGTTACATACCCACATTCTAGCATGTACACTAACTGTCAGGTTATAACAGTCTAATTGTTTAGAAAAATAAGTGGTAGCAACATTAATAATTTCCAATTTAATTTATTTAACTAATTATGTATCTTTCTCTTATGCCTTTTCCTTTTGAGTAATTTTTTTTATTAAAATTTCTTCCATAATTTAAAATTCCTAACAAGTTTTGAAGTTGTTTTTTCATCTTTAAACTGGTCAAGAAATTTTTTTTATTATAAAGTAATGTTTTAAGACCTAAAAATTCAAATTCAGTTTTCTCAACCTCTATTTCTTTAGGACTTGAAACAATTTTGTTATCAAGATATTTACCACAAATAATTTGACACGTTTCTTATATATCTGTTCTTCTAATGTTCTTCTAAGATATTGACCACAAATTATTTAACTAATTATGTATCTTTCTCTATGCCTTTTCCTTTTGAGTAATTTTTTTAGTAAAATTTCTTCCATAATTTAAAATTCGTAACAAGTTTTGAAGTTGTTTTTTCATCTTTAAACTGATCAAGAAATTTTTTTAATTATAAAGTAATGTTTTAAGACCTAAAAATTCAAATTCAGTTTTCTCAACCTCTATTTCTTTAGGACTTGAAACAATTTTGTTATCAAGATATTTACCACAAATAATTTGACACGTTTCTTATATATCTGTTCTTCTAATGTTTTAGAGAAAACAAGGGTATCATTTATTAAACATATAAAATCTTCTGAATTTTTCAATCAAAAATCTCTCGAGTTTCCAAAGATTTTATTAATCCATCTCTAAAATATTTGTGAAGTATAACATAAACAGAATGAAATAACAATCCATTGATAATGACTATAAAAGGCCCTAAAAGCAGTGAACGGTTTTGACTTCTCAATTAGTTTTGACTACAAAATTCAAATTTTCAATCAAACTTACTAAGTAATCAGCATAGTTAATTAGATTAATTAAAACTTCTTTTTCTAAAAATAAAATATTGATTTAAACTTTATAATTAATATAATGACCTTCTATGTTATATATTATATATCAAATTAAAATTGTTCTTTTTTCCAATTTAAAAAAATAATTTTTTAAATTTGTAATCTTTAGTAACTACTAAATTTCTCTACACTCTCTCTCACACTAACTCATTATCTTTTTATCAATTATATTAAATAATTTTTTAATAAATAAATTATAATATTATTTTAAACTTTTATCGTTTCTTTTTATATTTACACAATAGTTATTAAAAAAAAATTATACTAATATAAAAAACAATATTAAAAAAAAGTTTCAGAGGCTAATAACTCTACTAGTTGATTTGTCATGTGCAATTGCATATTAATTTTTGTTTTATAATAAGGGTTTTTTTAACGAGTACTTAATAAGGTGCAATAAATATAGCTTTTAGAATTTGAAACATTTTAAAAATAGTAAATTATTTATTATACATTACTGAAATCATTGTCAACTACTGTAATAAATGATACAAATTTTTTATAATTATAATCTTAACAAGTGCCTTAAGGACACATGTTAAAAAAATCCTTATAATAAAAGAAACTTTCTAAGTAAGAGAACAAGAGAATTGAATTATTTATAGAGTAAAGTACATTTTACCCTTTCATGGTTTAATTTATTCTTAAACGCATACATAAGGTTCATTTTTTTCCAAAGTATCCCTAAACTTTGGACCAAAATGTCTGTGGACAGAATCCATCTAAACCAAAACTACACCTTTAATTTGCAAATTCATGCCATTGATTTCTTATTATCTCTTTCATTTTCTATTAACAATAATAGATTAAACCTCATTTTAATTCAAAATTTAATAGCTACTTACCAAAAACAATCAAATTGTTCTTGCACTGAAATTCCTTTAAAGATAATGTAAAATAGAGAAATAATGAATATGGTGGAGAAGAGATAGATTTGTTGGGTTTCCATTCTTGAAAGAGTGGTTGAATCATAGAAAAAATAAGAATAGGCAGTGCTAGAATTACATGAGAGTCTTACAAAGTTTAGTCTTAAATTGAAGAAGTGGTATAATAAATGGAAGGAGTTGATTGTTGAAGAAGCATGTGTGAAAAATTGGATTGAAACTTAAAGCGCGATTTGTTATCTTTCATGATTAAACCAAATTGTTTTTTTTAGCTTGGGTGATGAATTTGGTTTATTGTTTTTAAGATTTACATAATTGTCTTTTTAGCTTTATGGGCTTCAATTGGAAAAGTGGTTGTTTTTAATAGGTTATTGTTTATATTAAAATGAAAGAAAAAAGAAGAAGGAAATAGTGGCATGTATTTATAAATTGGAGGTTTAGTTTTTTTGGTAATTAGTTAGAATATTGTTAGTTTAGATGGATTATGTCTAAACATATTTTAGTCCAAACTTCGGGGGTGCTTTGAACAAAATGAATCGTCTGTATGCATTGAGAATAAGTTCAACTGTAATGGGGTAAATTATATTTTGCTCTTATTTATATTATTCTTTTATATTATTCTAAAAAACAGAAGACCATTATAATTTCATACTTTAGAATAAGTATAAATTAATCTATTTAAATTAATTATATAGATATATATAACTTACTTTTCTGTCTTATCAACCACCCATTATCCTATCTACTCAAATAAATTAAATATTTTTTATTAATTGAAGTTATGTTAGTTAGAATATAAAAAAATTTAATTCTTAACCACTTCACTCTCATTCACAGCTAATTCATATTTACCTTTTAACTTTATAGTACCAATTTTGCTGTGCAACTATCTGTCACCAACACTCTTGATGCATAAATTTTCCATCTGAAAAGATAAGTGTGGATCAGGATAAAGGCATAAACTTAATATAGATCAGAAATCTAATTTTGTACCACTTTGCAGTAGCTCTCGTATTGATAACTTCACATAAATTCTTAAATCACAAATTATAAATAATAATTCTTTTCAGTTCCAAATACAATTTGTTAACTAATGCAATCTCAACATCGATATTGAGAGAAAGATAGCGTCTTAACTTTGTGTGAAATAGAAGAATTTGAAAGAGAGTTAAAGCAAAAAGTTCCATTCCCTCGTATTCTTCCCTTAAGCAAACACAATAAAAGTAAAAAACAATATTTCATAATCAAAGCAATTTATAATTGCGTAGATACCTAGAGAAGATCGGGAACGTCAATTGATACCTGAACTAGGCAACACGTGACAGGTCTAGAACATTAAGAGCCCAAAAAAAAAAACCCAATCTTTAATTAAGTTAATTAAAACACAAAGAGGATAAGTAAGAAAATCAAAATTTATCTATAGAGTATTTTTACTCAATAAAAAATTTCTCAGTCACTTTTACATATATATATATATATATATATAATATAATATAAATATAAGTTATTTCTCTACTTTAAATACATATTTGATAGTAATATAATAATATAAATTTATATTATTGATTTCTTCTTATATTTATGTATGGTAATATAAAATTATATGATAAAATAAGGTAAGATAATAATACAATAATAAAATTATATAGCCTAATATATTATATAATTTTATATTATACGACATTTTAAATG